>JAVFBZ010153130.1:0-18919 GCA_032466195.1 Katharina tunicata
ATATGATATAATAATCACTGCTTAGGAAGAAGATTTTTAAAACTTGGAAACCTTATAACCGTCTCTTCCAGTTATAACATCTAGTTTCCTTTGAAATTGTACGCCTAGGGGCCTTCCCCGGAAAACCTCATCGAATTTATCAACGGCTGTAACAAAAGGGTTTGCATACTTACGCGGAAAGAATTATATCGACTTCTTATCCTGAGATTTTACCCAAATTATTCGTTGTATGCCAAAGTTTTTGAATTTGTTGTATTTGGTGTTGATGTACACTAAACAACAGCAAATGTGAATGAACAGTAACGTATTGTCCAAAACGTGAAAAAACAAGTGATATGAGTGCCAGTATGACTGACTTTGTCGAACTCCAATATCAGACAAGACCCTGAACTAAATTACATTTTTAATAACCAAGATCTCGTCAAATGGGACTTATTCTAGTTAAGCAGTTATGTGACAAATAGCCGTTAATTTCTAAATTAAAGGAATACATTTTTCGCAAGAGTGTACTGGAGGTGAAAATTCTTAAAAAAATAATGTATGTAAGGACGACCTAGTGCTAACTTCAGCCTCCTCGTAAAGACAATGATTTGACGTTACATCTATAGCTTCAGTAAAATGATTACCCACATAATACAGTAAAATGATTACCTACATAATACAGTGAAATGATTACCTACATAATACAGTAAAATATCTCCGCATTTATTATGCCATCATAAGCAAACCCAACACGGACCAGGTTCTGATTAAAAAGTCATATCCGCTGCTGTTCATCTGAAAAGATTTGGTGCTTCCACATATGCGATGATGAAAATACACATGTAACTTCTATGTTCGTGCATAGAAAGTAATCCACTGATCAAATTTGTTAGTCCAGTTATTCTGTCCAGTGACTTTTAAAGATTCGAGATATATCTAGACGATAACTTCATATAACTTAAGGAGGTGGTTGGTATGGGAGCTTCCTGTCCCTGGAAATCTGAGAAACAGGAAGCTGATTTGTCCTGTAAATGTGACATGGTCTTCTATGTTGCCAATGTACTTGTAGTTGAGGGAGGGTTCCCTCACCCAGCGGACTGGCACGCTGTCATGTGAATGAAATTAATTAATGAAAAATCGACGTAAAATCACAATCAAACAAACAAATACACACACCTTAACACTTCGTGAAACATGACGCTTATATGACAGTTCAAAGGTTAGCTATCAAGAATCTATCGTTAAAGTAAGGCACTGGCAAGAATTAGATATAACCTGCCTTCAACTAAGTGATATTTGTGGACGTCTTAACCGGTGTTACACAAGATCAGACACTTCCGGACTTAAACTGGGCACATAATGAAAAACTTTTTGTGTTGTTTAGAAAGTGACCATAAAACAGTATTTTCAGTTGCGTGCGTTCCATTCCTAACAAGTAGCCACTGAGCTAAATTGTCTGGACTAATATCTGTTTAATCGAAGAGAGTTTCACCCAAAAATGAAATTTATATTGGCACATAATGTTTTCCCCCAACTCATCTGCTTTCTTGCCAATGGTGTGCATGCCCATGAGGTCTTAAGCAATTTGTCAAAGAAGTGCTATAACAAACCTTAGTTGCTGCTTTGTTTTATTGATTTCTAGAGGTTAACTACGTATCCCTGTGTAATGGGGAAGGTTTTACGAACCTAGATAGTGGAAAGGGTGGTATATACTCCATGTTCATTATCTAGCTTCTTGTGTTGGCGTGAATGCACTTGACAATTAAAATTGGTTTGTAACATGTTCATAATTAACTGCTTAGCTGGCACCCAATTTGCGGATTGAATTTGGACCGGAAAGGGATATAGAATAAATTTTATCAAAGAGAGAGAGAGAAAAAAGAAAAGAATTTGGACCGGAATAGTTGATATAAGTAATGTACCACTTTATGAAACAAGCCAAACTATTTTGGCCACTTCGATTTCTCATTCCATTTGTCATTCCAAAGACAGATATCTCTTTGATTGTGTTTATATTTAAAGGGTCGCGCTACCATTCAAATGGTCACGCTGCCATCCAAAAGGTCACGCCACCATCAAGGAAATAGCGCCATCCATGTGTTTGTTACGGCTGATATCAAATGATTCGGCAAGATAAACTAACATGAAAAACACTTTGACTATGTACTATTGCAAACAATTGAGTTTACTGACATCAGATAATCGAAATTGAAATTTAGCTTTCAGCTTGATGTTATTTATACAGAATGATAACTGTCCAGAATTTCTGAATCTACCATGGCTCAAACATGTTTTCTGAATCTAGCATGGCTTTAAACAGGTGTTCAAACAAAGATGAGTTATTCTCATAAAATATCGAAATAAGTCAATAGACGCTGACATAACCTACTATAATGTAGCCTTTTCAATCATATGTTATTGGCTAACTCTAAATCTAATATCTGAGTAGATAAGTTGATACTTTACATACAGATGATTGGTGTGTATCATTTAAACTCCTCGTGAAAACCAATTAAAATCACAGTGATATTTATTATATTTATGGGTAATTATATCCAAAATATCGGCTTCTACCTTCATTCCATGTTTGACGCCTTTGTGTTTCCTGGTCATTCTGTGGTTGTAACATATTGCTATTACATTGTTTTGGACAAAATATCACAAGGAACACACATAAAGTGAATGTATTTTATTGTACCTACTTACGTTAATTATGCATATAACGGAAATTTATATCTTTGATACCGATGGAGTTGTTTATGATGGAGACACTCTACATGTTTTACGAAATCTAAAATGCAACGCCCTATCAACTAAAATGAACGTGTTTACCTTTATTAGAATAGTAGAGTGATATATTCTTCTGCCTATATGTAGTCCATTGAACTGGACTCTACAGAGCACATTAAACCTTATCATTTGAGAGTCAAACATTGTAGGTACCAATAAACCACCCTTCGTTAAATTTAGGTGTGTTAACCAGGAATCAAGAATATAGCATAGACCTCAATTTAGTATGGTAATTTGATTCCCTAAAACGGTAATGTCTAGATCTGGTTTATCCGGTATTTGTCGCCCAACTTTCGTTCCATTTATGCTAGAGTTTAGGTAACATCAATGCTGTGAAAACTGGCCATGAAATTACTGTTTCTTTGGTATTAACAGTATCCACGTTGAGGAAAGTATATTTAAGATTCATAGCCGTTATTAAATACAAGTATAGGATCACGAATGCGTCAAATACCGGCAGAGATGCTCTGATGAACAGTTATTGTCAACAAAAATATAATTGGCATAGAATAATCAATTACCTGTGTTAGTGTTCTCGGTTTAAACGTTCACCAAGAATTCGTCTTTCCAGGAATTTCTAATGGGATAAAAGAATAATGACCCATAAACTAACGATCTATCTTTGTCTTAACCTGGTAACATGATTGGTAGCTAATGTGTATTTGTGTTCACTTTTAGACATCATCTCCGGATATTTATTCAGTGTTATATATTATTTATTTTCGTATTGGAAATTTTGATTAAACAAATCAAAACAGTAGTTAAAGGTTTCAATAAAATGTCAATATAAAACTGAAAATAACATGATAATATGTTGGTCTTGGAAAAAACACATCAACAAAATTAATTTAAGAAGTACCTCTCGAATATTTAAGTTCGGAAGAAACATTAACCACACTGACCGTATAAACCCCATATGTCATGAGAGACAGGATACTATGGGATTCTGGTCATATTCATCTGTGCTTCGTTTGATCACGTCGGTTAAAGGGAAAGGAAACGAAAATACAGTCATAGTCTAATTATAGACCATATCAAGTTGTTACTAAAGCAAGCATTACTCGTTATCCGCTGAAAGTCACTAAAACTGAACTACTGTAAGTAAAATGTATGGAAGACTGTTCATGCTACATTTATTGTAGTGACCATTCCTCTGAAGTAAATGTATGGTAAACTGTTGTGGATCAGAGAAATAACTTAAGTCTGTGCATTTATTTGTACAGGATCTTTTTTTAAATTGTTAAATTTTAAGTAAATTGGGTTATTTTTTGATCTCCAAGAAATACATAAATAAATCATGGCACAAACAGTCCACCATACATTTTACTTACAGTAGTTCAGTTTAAGTGGCTATAAATAGAAAAACATTATTCTTACAATGCTGTAATGGCAGTTTTGTTCAAAACTTGATAGGGTCTGTATTTTGACTATACCTTGTTTTTTGGGGTTTATTTATTCTTTAAGCATAGTGCTTTGTGTGGAAATCACACAGAGGAAACTCTGGTGGCTTTTCCACCATACACCGGTAACGCAAAGTCGTCATATAAGTGAAATACTCTTGAGTACGACATTAAACACAAATCAAACACAGAGGAATCAGTTTCGCACTGCTCTTTAGTAAATTTTAATAATTAAACCTAGTGTAGGATAACTGTGTATGTGTGAACTTCAAATCTGGATTAATAAAATCCCAGATTAAGATGTATTAGAGTCTAACCCCTTCCCGGATTATTCTGCAATGAAGCTAATATTGTCGCATGTTTAATACTATTCTGAAGTGTTTTCTGACTTTTTGTAACACACATTTTCGTGTACGCATGTCGTTTTTACTTGATTCGTGTAATAATTAAAACTTGATAGCTATAGTTATTAAAACTCGGTCAACATATGCTGCATATGATATTTTAAAAAGAAAAGAATGGAAGATAATGAGGATGTCTAATACTTTAAATGAGATATTAACTGTGATGAAATACTCAGACAATTGTTACTTGATAATGTAAAACATTTTACTGGTGGTTGGGATGGGGATGATTTATTTGCACTAATGTTAGTAGTGGTATACTGAGCTGTTCGTTGCAGGTGCTTCTGGCAGCTGATCACAAGAAAATACTTTATGAAACCCGCACTAAACATAAACAGGTAAGAACATATAACCGACCGACAAGATAAAACTGTACGTGTCGTTGCCAGCTGACACAAACACAATAAACTGGAGAAGATTTCAAAAGGCTGAGGGCTGCATTTTCGATTAAGGTAGAAAACATGTGTCTCTCGGTTCTTCAACAGTATAAGGTAACAACGTCATGAGATAGCATCACATCCCGCTATTGTTAAAGAATATGCTGACATGGCCCACTTTCACTCTTGTTAAAGAATAGACGTTCAAGTTGACAATGCCCATCTCCGCTCTTATTCTAAATGTAACCTGGGGCGTACACAAAATAGAAAGGCAATGATTAATGAAACAAATAACAGCATTTTCATATTACCTGCATATTTGAGTTTTCAGATCCACATTACTTTTCAAAATAAGATCGCATTCCTTTACAGTCGACTCAGAGTTATAGTCAAATGATAGACCAAACAAAGTTGTTACTAAAAATGCTAGTACATTTGTTTGTAGGATTACTCGACTGAAAACCACTTCAACTGAACTACTGTAGGTAAAATGTATCTTTTCTTTTTCATGCTACATTTGTTGTAGTGACCATATCTCTTAAGTAAATGTATATTAAAATGTTGTTTATCAGATATTTTTATTCTGAACAGTTGTACAGGTTATGTTCTGCTTGGGTTAAATTTTGAGTAGTTTGGGTAATTTGTATCTGCAAGAAATACATAAATAAATCATTATGCGCAAATGGTACAATAATGGCCACTTATTACACAAAAACGGAAGTTACCGGAGAAGTTTTCTCATAATGCGGTAACTTCACTTCTTTAGCCAGATACTACGATCTGGTGACTCGTCTATAAGCCATTGACCAGATAAATCGGTATTAGTTATTTGTTCATTCAATTCGCCGAGAATAGTTTGTGTTATTTGAGTAATAGAAAAAGAACAATTGGTAGCAGATTGGGTTTAATCAGTTTCATAAAAGTATTCTCCGTAATTATGGTATTGTCATTGATTGTTTTATTTAGTCAGATATTTTGTTTAACAATTATGGCAGTTTGGGGTTTGTCGAGTACACCAAACAATAGCACAGGTTGTGGAAATATTTGTAGACAAAATAAAAGGGGAATCAGACAAAATTACGATCCTAGAACTTTATATGGTTAGATCTGTAACAAGCAAGAGTATGCTATATAGAAAAGTAAAATTGTGTTACGGAAAGTTTCAATTGATGATAGGGTTTAGGTGTATTTTGGAGTGTAAGAGAACACGGCGTGAAAATGGAATATTGTAAAGTGAATATAATTTCAAAACCAGTCTTCAAAACTTAACCACGATTTGTAAAGGACAACTTTTACTCTAGACAAACTGGACAGGCAAATGAAGAAAGACGAATAAATATTCTAGATTAATTTAAGAAGAAGTCCACATTGTACATTTTGTAATAAAGATGGACATGATATAACAGTATGAAAGAGGAAACAACAGATATTCGAAATTCAAAACTAACACGCCTAAAGCAATTTCGGTAACTTTTGATGACATAAGTATACAAGCTAAACAGACTTCTAAATTAGAGTTCCCAACTGAGAAACCATATGATTTAATTTTCTCAAGACCTATATTTAAACCAACAAAATCGTCTAACCTTATACCACTTGCCTGGAATTAACGTAGTAAGTGAACAAAGACTGGCGGTAACAGATACCATTAGGAGCACACTAAATAGGCACTTCATACATGGGCTTACTCTAACGCAGCGGGGATACATATGATTGTTCCTGTTCTTAACGGGTTTATTGCTTGCTATTCGTTAGTTGGACGTGACACATTTAGATAGGTATTTCTCCCAGCCCTTAACTGGTTGTTCCACTTTTTAACAAAAATGCTTCAACTTTCATTTTAACAACATTATGTTGCGACGAAGGGTTTAGAAACTTCATATCAAGCGAATATTTTGTTCAAACATCATCATGCTAAATTATCGTGGACTTGTTTTCTTCTTTGATATTTCTTCCTATAAAGACAAATACTTTAATAATTTGGTATTATTAAAATGTATATATTGTAAATAACTAGAAGGGAAAGTGATGTTGTCTTTTTTAAATAATTGTAACAAATGGTTCTGGGAAGAAAATAATTGAGTAATAAGCAAGTATTAAATGTTATGCCAATGAGTTTGATATAAATATAAGATTGTTGTTAAAGGTATAACGTTCAAAATGTCCATATGTATTTAAATGACTTAAAAGATAAAATAATAAATGTCGAATAATTGGAATTGAATTTGTAAAGGCAGAAATAATTAGTTTAAATACAGAAAGCTTATCCCAGTTAAAAATAAAAAAAATAGCCAAATTCCCATATGTTAGAATTAAGAGATTTGTAGTAATTTATCAAAGTAACAGTTATCTTTGTTATTTTAACAAGTTTAATCAGTCCTTTTCCTTTTGTATTGTAACTTACGTTATAAAAGGTATGGTTTAGGTTTGATTTTAATCGAATGTTAAACATATGAGGATAATATCAAATATATACATGCGATTGGAAAGACTGAACATATATGTATAATGGACTATTAAATGTGTTAAAATACTAATTTGAACGTATTCATATGTAAAAATTAAGAAATAAGAATATAGTTTATCATGTCTAATCCGTGGTTTTCAGTTTCTTTTATAAGTAATGTAAGTTTTGTATCGTGACTTGTGTTATTACCAGTATAGCATAAAAATGATATTTAAAAAGGAATGAAATTTCAATTAGAAGTTTTCGATTAAAAGAGAAGTTTTACACCAATTGCGCGCCTTTTTCTGACTATAATGACCAATTAAAATTTGGTTGATATTCAATATAGTATGTATACCTAAAGCAACTTGACAGTTTATCAAAATTTTATGACGACAGATATCTGTTATCCTAATTCGGAAGATTTGCAGAAAATATTTATCATTCCAACACCTTGAGATTACCGTGCCTGTCCGAAGCCGTGTTTACATAGCAGAAGTTTCATTTCTGTTGCCCACGCTCGTTTTCCTTTGCTATCTAGATAACACAACATATTGCAACAGTTATGAGGGAGTCTATCGTAATGCATCTAGGTTAATTTTAGCCAATATTTTACACATTTTGAAGTTGAATTATAGAACAGAGGCATTCTACCACATTCGCTTCGAGCTAAAACATTAGTTGTGCTTCTGCCAGTTTTTAACACTTTCTTGCTAGCAACACTTTGGACACGTTCAACTATAGCTACAGTACTGTGCCATGCTAAAACACTGTAATTCCCGCATCGTACAGCACATCGTACATCCGGAGCACATATCTGGAATTTATTCGATACTTATTATACATTTTATCCAATTCTTTGTGTAGTTTTTATCAAACAGTAATATTTTGAAGTAATTTCTGAGTGTGAAAAACTCGCTATGCGGCAGTAATTTCAAAATATAAGTCGAGTGATTATGGGAAATTTTCGAATTTGGCCGCCATCCTGCTGCCCTTGTTGACAAATAAAGTTAGCTTTTATATGTTACTAATGCGCAAGGTGCGCATTTTTGATGCATAAAATATCTCCCAAAATTTAATTTACTAAACAGAATGGGAAATCCCTTAATTGGACAAGTTAAAACCAATAAGTGTCAAAACTTAAAATTACACATTTTTGTTCAGTACTGTTCCTTATCGTTATATATGTATTATGTAGAAGACCAATAACGATACAGAACTCAGCATCTAGCGTTCAACACAAGCGTAGTCAATAAATCCCCATAACTCAGCAAAAAAAGTATATCCAGTATAACTTGGCGGTCAAAACTGAAAAAAAAGTATTTACTGGTATATTGCCAAGATACCCAATTGTTTTAGCAATTTCAAATACAATTTTTTTTCCAATCAGTGCTAGATTCCTTATCATATTGCTATAACTTAATGAGCTACTAAATACGAGACCCAGATATTTGTAATCTGACACGGTTTTTAACTTTTCTCCCTATTGGTCATATTTGCTTGAAACGCCACTTTTTCTAAAAACAACTACTTTGGATTTATCTAAATTTACACTGATAGACGCTTCATAACAAACTTTATCTAGGATATTTATTTGGCTCTGTATACGTTTTTGAGTGAAGAGACATAAAAAAAGGTTGTCTGTATACCTTTAAATAGTATGAGAATAACTGGATACCGTCAACACCATTCGAAACGGTTAAGGTGTAGAGTTGATTGATAAATATTGAAAAACGTTATCGGGCTCAAAACACAGCCCTGTCAAACCAATCGGAAAATGTAAAGGTTTTGTTGCGCCTTCAGGAGTTTAAACACATGCTTGCACTAATTAATATATGTCTTTAAGACAGAGAAATAACTTTTAAAGTAGACCGTGGGCCAGTTGCTTAAAGCAGAATTAAATTTAATCCTAGATTACATGACGTCACGTCATGTTGAAGGCCTGTCTCTAATACCGCTATTAGTGATTTAATCTGGTGTTAGCGGCATATTGCTTTGAGCAACCGGTTCCATGGCGATACATTACTTGAAGCAGTTTAGAACGATCAACAGAGTCGAATTTAAAAAAAAAAAACCGATAAAAGCCATATAAACTTTTCCACGCCTTTTTGACAAACATTTTCTTGTTGAATACCCTCGTCTGAATCAAGCCTGGGTTTCACTGATAAGATCCTGAGTTTCCACATAAATATCTTACTAAATATACTGAGTAGAGTTTTGAGGATCGTGCAGATCAGACGGATCTCCCGATTTAAATAATGGGATATTCACCAGTATTCAGAATATGATTTAACAATTTACACAAATAAGGCATTAACTGCAGATGAACTTTTTTGAAATACTCCGTTGATACATGGAGATTTATGTAATTTAAGTTTATGAATTGCAAAGGAAATTTCCGCTTCCCATATTGGAGTTTCAAAATCATTATTTTTAAAACTAGGACTAAAAGTAAATTCCAGGTCATCGATAGGGCTAGCTGGGGAGTCTAATATTGCTTGGACATATTCAAACCATTTATCAGATTCTGTAGGATTTAGAATATTCTTACGTTTTGAATAAGGTTTTAAATGTGTAAGTTTTCTTTAAGATTTGTTTTTCTTTACAAATCCTTTAGAACACGACAATGGTTATTGTACCACCTATGTTTAGGTGGTTGCCTTTGCATGTCCAATACAACTGTGAAACATTCTGCAGCAGTTAAACAAAAACAGTGATACAATTTCAATACATTCATCAATATCGATGTTCAAATGATTTTATTATTTTGTCATTTAGTTATTTAGAATATTGATATATTCCTCCCAAAACAAGCTAAGAACTCTAGGAAGACTTTTCAAGATTTCGACAACTTTTCATCTCAAATGGATGTGTAAATAATCAGATTTCCCATTCTCCGACAAAAGTTGGTGGGATACATTTCTGTCACACTTCCAATTCTACAGTCAGAACAAAAGAAATGGCTAATCCTTTTAGATAAGTGGCGAATTAAGGCAGTTCCTGTTCCAGGAAACCTCGCTTCCTCATTACAAATCTACTGTTAATAGAGAGCAGCGACCTTTAATTCCCACGTTGGTGTTGTCGGGAAGTGATAATTTACCATTTTCTTTGTGCCGCAAAAGTTTTGAGGGAAAAGATCACAGCGAATTGGCCTCTAATTAGTGTTATGTTTTCAGTGGGTCTGTTCTTTTGAAGTCCAAAATTCAAATCTATTTAACGCTGTCTACCGACAGTGAAAAAATGTAATCGCTTTAAATAACTGACATCGGGAAGCAATCGATAAAGCGTCCATTTGCATCCCAACCAACTTCAACGAAAAGATAAAATAGGACTAGGATCTTAAGAGAGACAAATTCTCTATTGATCTGTTTAATTATAACTTCTTTTAAAGTCGTCCAGTTATTAATGTGATCGCAAAATATGCTTACGTTTTTTGCCCACCCCCTCTCTCTCCTCCAAAACAAAACAAAAAGGTTCCAGAGAGGGGAACGCTATCTAAACCGCTTAGTCAATACACTGATGTATGTGTATGTTTGTAAAATCAAATGTTTAGTTGCGTGGCCTTGTATTTGCTCAAATGTCGTAAGCCATTTAAAATGCGGAATTATTGGCACAGTTTAGTCTGCCGTGAAGAGAGAGAGACAAGGCAAAAGGTTTAGGACATTATGAGAGGCGAGATTAACGAGATTGCGAAGGATATAGTGACTGGTTTTATCTCTAAACATATAAATGTAATATAATAAAAGATAAAATCCTCAGAATGTAATTCGTCTCTATCAAAACTTTAAACTACTATCCAAACTACTTCAACCATTAGCCAGCAATGAATTCGGATAAAAAAACCCCGCCTTTGATGCAATTGAACGACTCCAGAACATCCTCTCTGAACTTTTTGAGCAGGGATACCGTTTTGTGTCATTTGATGTGTAATCTTTGTTCACCAATGTTCTACTTAAGAAAACCACTGATATTATTTTGGATAAAATGTATGCTTAAGACCTGATTCCAACCTTACTGAGGACACAGACGCTGAAGAAGCTTATTTTGGACTCGTGTATTAAAACTGCTATATCACTCAATGGCCAATTATATCAATAAATTGATGGCGTCACAATGGGGAATGCTTTGTCTCGCTGACATCATAATGACTGAACTTGAATCATCTGTTGTCGTTCCACTAATAAACGATGGCATAATTAAGTTCTACTGCAGATTTGCGGATGACACACTGGTTCTTGCTTAACCTGCATATTTTCATTTGATTAAACAGAAGCTTAACGCATTTCACGACCAATTGAATTTCATCCATGAAAAATTTATAAATCATGGTAATGTCCATTTCATAGACATTCAACTGAATAATGATGGAACCACTGTGTATACGAAACCCTCAAATACAGGACAACATACTCACTTCAGCACTTTTTAGCCATGGAATCTTAAAATGTCTTGGGCGAGGTCTCTGATACAGAGAGCAAAACGGCTTCTTAGCTCAGTTGGAATGGTTTCCCCTCAAGAGTTAGAGATTTCACAACCCGTGAGGAATCAGAGAAGATACATCGGATATCCCCCGAATTTTCATCAGATTACCATACACTCATGGTGAAATAATTGTATCTAAAACCTTCACTAAGTTACGCAAATGTAGTCTAAAACCTGTAAATTTTGTGGTCTTATTTTCATATGCCAGATCATCATAGTATTTATCCATGAAAGATATGATACCAAAGGAACTTGTAAGAGATATTGTGTACAGATTAAAATGTCCTGGATGTAATGCTAATGATGTAGGTAAAACTGAAACATGTTTGATCAAGAGGACAAATGAACATGGGAAAAAAACAAACTAACGGAAAGTGAGTTATACAATCCATGACTGTGAAGAATTTAAATTTACTTGATAGATCTGGCCTCCCTACCTACCACTTTAAATGACAGCGTTTTTTTTAAGCCATGTGTAAATACCATCATATTTAACATTACCAAAATAATTGATAGATCTTACCATTGGTCAACATAGCTCCTAAAGGAAGCGTACCATATTCATAACTTAAAACCCAGTTTAAATCACGGCCTAAAGCCATATAAGCAGCTGACTTTGTTTACTAAATATCTAATTATTCTACTATTTCAATTTCCCTCTTTCAGTAATTTTTAAATTTTTAATTTTTGTTGTTGTTAAATTTTTTGAATTTGTATTCTCGTCTTTCTCATTCTGCCCACTTCCAAGTCTTTACTCCCATTCGGCTATCCAGCAGCTTAATCACTACCATATCTATCGACTTGTAAACACATGTGCTCAAAGAATGTGTATTGCTCATTAATCTTGTAATATTCAACTGTTTTTATCTGATGCAAATACTCAAAGAATGTGCTCAAAGAATGTGTATTGCTCATTAATCTTGTAATATTCAACTGTTTTTATCTGATGCAAATGCTCCTTTTATTTGTTATGCCCACATTATTGGCATAATTATTATCTCCTTATTATCTCATCAACTGTTTTTATTATTGTTTCTTTGACACTTGTATATCAATTATGTAATTGCGATATATTAATATTTGTACAAACAACTTTCTGGTTTATGTACACCTTTTGTACATTTCTTCATTCTTGATAATGGTTTTAAAATAAACCTAAATATTGAATCACAATGCATCCATGTGTATCTTTTGTTGGAGTCGTAACTTTACTCTACTTTGTTAAACACATCAGTGGAAATAATGCTATAAGATGCTCCCTCTCTATCTCAAATTGCTGTTTATCCATGTACATTGTATTCATCATTAACGAACGGCCCACAGTGCAATTTCATATATCTCATTTCACATAAGTGTCAAAATGTGATCCGATATCATGATATTGAAGGACAGTATACAGAGTTCGTGTTCCTTACAGACTGCTCCTCCTGTCCTTCGGACGGACCTAAGTGACTATCTATTATCCCATAGGTGACATCTTTTCTTCATTCCTACTAAATGCCTGCAAAAACAAAACTTGACCAAAAAGAAACCTCGTAAACGAGCTAAAAGGTGAATAATTATAGCACCTTTTGACATCAGACACTTCTGAAGATTCCACTCCCAAGACATCTAGGCTGGAGACTACTATATAATCGAGTCTTTGTTACCTCACCTCTCCCGCAACAAGCTTGTTAGAATGGTTGTTACTCGCAAACGTCGCACAAAAAAGACAAGTAAGTATTATAACTCCCTATAGACTCGTGATTATATAGCCTTCCGTGATGTAGTGTAACATAATTTGCATAAGGCGAATAGACCATTTCCAAAGCCTTCAGGCTCTTGTTTCATTTTAGAATCAGAGTATAATAGTTTCTGTTGGTTGGAACACAAACAACAACACTTATAAAACATTTCGTCTCCTGATTAAGGAATAAATTGCAGTATCAAACAGTGTCCATGGCGGATGAATACCCACCGTATCCAGATATTAACTATAAAAATAATTATTCTTATTAAGAAGTCCTCTTGAATAATCTTATTTCTTCCCAAGAGACCTGAAAACAGGCAGAAATGACTGCGACTCGCAATACTTTGGCTTATTGGTTCAATCTGTTTCTTAGCTATATAGCGGGTGGCTGTGTGGGCGCCTTCTGTGCCCCGGTGCTCTCTGAACTAAGCCGATTTATACTGGTTTGCTGTTTTTGTCCTGTAGTTATACAGTGGCGTTTTCTGTGTTACAGCGTCGTTAACGGTGGATTCCTTCGCTGATTGGGCTGGCACCCGTCACATATGAGTGGGATAACCTTTAGCACGGCGTTAAAACCCCAATAAAAAAAAAAAAAAAACGTAGCTGTAAACCAGGTTAAATAGACCAAAATACACAAATAAAGGAAAAACATATCAAATCTACATGAATGACCAGTTTACATGATGTAGCACCTGATGTGTCTGCTACAACAGCTTTTGATTGTAGCCACTTTCCACACTGTCACAGCCTTGAAGCGAGACAAATTCAGGCAATTAGCACCTTCATTGCTTAAATACAGTGGCAGTGATATCATTCCTATTGGGAGTTTTAACTGGTACAAATGCCTTCTGTTGTGCTGGAACCGGTTACCGATTCAAAAATCTTCCAACAGTATATCACACCGCACGTTTAAATCGTAGGCTCTGAATCTGAGAAAATACTTTATTTGCTCCGTCTTTCAGGATTTAGTGGGCGATATCTACTGAGCTAGTCGAAAGTCAATCGCGAACAGTATAATTAACCAGAACTTGCGCCGTATAAAAGCCGTAATGGGGCTTTGTCCAAAGACACTCTGTCTGTCGAAGCGGTACGATTGTATTCACTCTCTCCCTGAACAGCTATATATATACGACATTAACATTACCCCCAGAAGCTATAACGTAATTGGAGAATACATTTCATGTACCAACGATTCCTATGACGCCGAAATCAATTGTAAGGCTCTGGTATTTGATTAACAACCAATTATGTGCCCTAGATAAAGGATTCAGAGAGACAACTGCAGAGAAAGAAATAATAATTATTCCGTTGAATTCTGAGCTTGTCGGTTGGTTCTAAAGATAGGCACATCTGCTTAACAATCTTCGGTCAGTGAGATAAGGTGCCAAGACTGTAAACTATAAACAAAGTACTACACTACCATAAACCCACACTTTTAATCACGTGGTTTTTATTTCTCCTCTTAATAAAGCATACGCGTCGTATATCATAATTACCTCTAATAAAGTTTATATTTTAAAATTTGGCACCATTCGTGTTTATATGTAACAAAAACTGATATTTTAATAATAATAAGCAAACGATTTTTCACTGCTTGAAAGGACCGATGCATGCCAAAAATATTAAGCCAAACTCTAAGACGTTTACCGCAAAAGTATCTGCAGTTTTTGTACTAAAACGGTAAAATATATTTTCCCTGGTTCTAGATACAGAACTGTGCCAAAATTTGAAACTTACCGTATAATTCAATACTTATTATCCATATTATCAAATTCTTTGTGCAGTTTTAATCATAATATTATATTTGTAGTAACCGTAATTTTCAAAAACACGTTCTGCAGCCGTAATTCCAAAACAATTTTCGTACTTGGCCTCCATTTTTCTACTCTCGTTTACAAATAAATTTACTTTTAAAATGCTACCAATGCGCAAGGTGGGCATTTTTAATACATATAACATGTCAGAGAGTTCAATTCTTCACAACAAAAATGAAAATCACCCATTTGGACAAGTTAAAATCGGTAAGTGCAAAAACTTAAAATTACACTTTTTTGTTCAGTACTGTTTTGTATCGTTATATACGGATTACGTAGTAGACTAATAACGATAAAAAATCTCTGCATCTACCTTGGTCCATGATACAGACAAAAAATGACAGAGCGTTGTTGTGGCAAATATTTTACGTTAAGGCCTGCAACGATGTATTTCCGTGTTGTTTTCCTTTGACTGCTGGTCACTAGATAAAATGCTCTCTGCGTTTCATTCAACTGAGTGAGCATTTTTCGGAGGATCTTGGTTTCTCACCATATTGACTGAAGCTGTAATCATTAATTTAATCAAACAATTCTATAAAATGGTGCTCTCAACATTGGTTAACCGAATTCACGTTGAACCTTATAATCTTGTTGAAATTCATGATGTATTATAGTCATGTTAACATTGTTCTTTGTCATGATGTATTATAGTCATGTAAACATTATTCTTTGTCATGATGTATTATAGTCATGTAAACACCGTTCTTTGTCATGATGTATTATAATCGTGTAAACACTGTTTTTTGGCAGGATGTATTATAGTCATGTAAACATTGTTTACCTTTTGTTACTTAACTGGAAATGTGATATATAAATAGATTTTGAGATACTATACGTTTGCTCTCTGAGGTCACCTTATTCTACCACACGTAAATAAGGGTAAATCTCCGTTAACACTGTATGGTTACTATATCTCAACAAACATGACGAGTATCATCAAATGAATAAGACTGGTTAGGAAGTTATATGTGGTTGTGCCGAAGAGGTTCTAATACTTAATTCCCAATGTTTCATTCCCATTTTTACATACATACATAATTTAGTTTATTGGCGTCCCCATTCGAACGGATGATATGGGCAATGTCTAGGTTTGTCTCATTATAGGTGCTTAGACTACATAACACTTAACATGCAAGACTTAGGTACATGTCACAAAGTAAAGCGAACGCATATATAAGACAGATAGGTTACGTAGAGGCAGATAGAAGAAGGTTTGGATTGGTATACATGGACTATGTTACTTCACCCAATTCATATATCACAAAACATAGCATTCACAATACTCATAGCTGCCAAATTAACATAAAAACGAACCACTAGAACTTAGGACAAGAAGAGCCAAAGTTTGCCACTATTCTGAACACTTCCGTCGCTAACTTTTTGGCACCAGAATGTATTCTGGTTTCCAATGATGGGTTCAGAATACCCAGGGCTCTGAGCTCAGCATAGAATCAAAAGCGCTGGGCGTTATACAAGCGACAGTCAAATAGAAAATGAGGAATGGTTTCGACAACTTTACAATGCTCACACACTTTATTATCAGTAATTTTAAAACGATAAAGGTATGACTTAACTGGATTATGACCTGATAACAGTTTAACAATAATCACTTCTGATTTTCGAATGGATGGCTAAATGGATGGCAATGGATATAATTAGCGTGTATGCTACGTGGTGTCTACTACTCCTAGTTCAAGAGATTTAAAGTGAATAATCATCTGATTACTTAATCTTATTGATCAAATCATACGATGTCACCACTGTAAAAGAGTTCTCAGTGAAGACTCAGGTTCATTCCGAGACGAGACGAGAGTAATGATACATTAACAGATTAATGGGGGTCAAGGTCTCCAGGTAGATTCAGTCATTAAGCACAATGCTTCAGTCCATGGAATATCGTAGACGTCAGTTTTACAAAATACACTCCGAGTTTAGTATTTTTCGCAAGATAACCCAACAGGTAACATTTTACCTCGGCTAATCATGGAAGTACTTTCATGGGCTAATAAAACTTCGGCTGTGCATCTTTATTTATTTAGTTGTGTATTTTAGTGATTCAAATTGGTTAAAAGCACACCGAAAGACTACTAAAATGAAACGAATAAATAAATTATATTTGACTGCTACTGTTCCGGGAATATGCTGCTGAAATAAATAACACACGCAGACAACATATATGCAATTCGCGAATCGCTCGTGGCCATAAGTTACGAATTGACTATAAATGCTCAACAAACCAAACTGCGTTTATTTAGACTCAGGGCTTTTTTCACGAGCTAAATATATAAATAAGTATGGGCATTAACTTAGTATCGATTCTGGCTGTGGAAAGTTTGGTGTATATGAAGAAAACTAAAAATATGACTAGATGGCTTTATGATTAGCCTCGTTGAGTAAACGTCTGGAGTCCGGTTCTCACATAGCCGTAAGTATTGATGAGGCTCAATAACCTCCTCTCGCAGTATTCGGCGACCTTTATCCTATCTTATATACTTCCTTTATCATACCACAAGTGATAGGCTGTTGAATCTCTAGGGACGTTACCTTGTTAAGGATTTTAAACAGGTTTCTTCTAGTTAGCGAGACATCTCTTTATGTCCGTGATCCCGTTACTAACAACTATTTTCGATATCCGGGGGAATTGTTTTCAAGCCATTTCTAAAAGCATTCCGTCAGCTTTCAATTTGAATAAAAGAACAACATTAGATCTTCTCAGGACGAAAATATCCATTTTGGTGTTGCGCCTTTCTTTCGTCAATGTTTCAAGCCTTCTTAGAATAGAGGACAGATAGACTGAGTGGTTTGTGAACTATCGTCTCGCCACAGATCACCGTTGTTCTATAATTTAATAACTGAGGCGGAAACAATTAAAATAAATTAAACTTGCTTCAATTGAAGTACCGGGTATGTGTGATTGTGTCAATAGAAGGATTAAATAGTTTTGGGAAAGCCAGCTCTTGCTGACAAATACATATTTAACGATTATGCTTGCTTGTGGGACTTGCCCGACGAGGCCCTGCTGGGATCAGCAATGCAATTAAAACTATTAATGGAATAAATATTGCAATAGTGCAATAATGTTACATTAAGACTACCCTTAACCCATAATAATTATTACATTAAGTGTTGCAACTGCTAGGCTTAATCATCATTGCCAGACCTCTCAACCTAAAATTTCTCCAGGGAGTGAGATTGGGTTACAATCCCAGCACTTTAGGCGAGGGTCCAGGTAGAAAGCTCTGGGGTTCTAGATTGCAGGAGATGCATTCTAGCTCATTTTCGGAGAATAAAACTGCACATCAGTAGACAATGTTCACTTACGGGTTTTACAATATTTCCTCTTTTTATTTAAGAAAAACCATCATGTTTATAAAAAAACAAAATGGACTGTTTTTGATATTATTCGTCTCCTGAACATAATAAACTGGAAGTCCAAGAGTGAACTTACAGTATTACAGTGTGGAATTGTTAGGAAACTTTTCGTATTCTACTTCG
>JAVFBZ010153140.1:7616-18916 GCA_032466195.1 Katharina tunicata
TACTGTGTGAAGTCATCAGTGGCATAATTCTAGTTCCCAAGCCTGGTTTAATTGAGCCGTACTGTTTGAAGTCATCAGTGGCATAATTCTAGTTCCCAAGCCTGGTTTAATTGAGCCGTACTATGTGAAGTCATCAGTGGCATAATTCTAGTTTCCAAACCTGGTTTAATTTAGCCGTACTGTGTGAAGTCATCAGTGGCATAATTCTAGTTTCCAAACCTGGTTTAATTGAGCCGTACTGTGTGAAGTCATCAGTGGCATTATTCTAGTTTCCAAACCTGGTTTAATTGAGCCGTACTGTGTGAAGTCATCAGTGGCATAATTATAGTTTTAAGCCTCGTTTAATTGATCAGTATTTATTTGTTATCAATCCTCTCAGTACGCTTTTCTATCGAACAAAATATTGGTTCATGACTTTTACTGGAGTCTTAGCTTTATTCTGCTAGTGAAATCATTGATAAGGTTACAACAAGTTTCTAATCGTGTTTTGGGTAACATTTATTTGCTATCTACCCTTTTCTAGCATATAGAATATTGATTGATATACTGGCTTTCGTTTGGTGGTTGACTTGAATCAGAATATGGCGTGACCTCCTCTACTTAATGCTACATTGCCGGCTTATCGCAGAATTCCTCTGATATTTGCCAGTAGCCAAAAGGCGAACAAAGGGAGACTTGATTAAAAAAATGAAAAGGTATAGTATGGGTGTCGGCTTATCGCGAATTTCTGTGTAATATTGTATGTTAAGAGAGTGAATGAAGCCGACAGTCTTATTCTGTCCCTCGCGAGCAGGTGGACTGTTGAGCTCGGGGTTGTCTGCGATCTGCACCAAGCTCGGTCGATACCCTGGCGCTGAATGAATAGGCTTTACGTGTGGCCGGCATCTCTATACATTGCCTACACGTTAATGCTGATTGCTTTAGGGAGTGGCAACAACGTAACCAGGTAAATATTTTGATATGTTGTAAAACACTAGCGTTTTTCTCCAGAATGTGTCAAAAAAAAAGACAAAAGATTCAGATATGGCGAAATTTGTGTCTTCCTCTCCAACAGGCGTCGGCGGTAAGAGATTTCCTCAATTAGACCTAGTACCTAGTATGTACTACAGTAGTCCTACTAATACCAGATCAGGCCTGATTGGGTTTGATTTGGGTATCGGCTAGGTGTTAGAGGACGATAGTAGTTGGGTTCAGTTCGGTATCGATCAGGATCTGGTGCGAAAACAACATTTAAATTAGAATTCAACATTGTATTTCCACTGATAAGTGTAGTATAATACTCAACTAGTGTAACTCCGAACTTCATCTTTGCTCGACGTTTCGACACTTTATTTTGTCATCGTCAGGAGTGATGAAATAATAAGTGTCGACCCGTCGATACAAATTTGAAGCTCTGTGTTCGGAATTAAACTGCTCGTGAGATGAAAACAATATAAATTGTTTTGTCACCAGATTGTTAACACAATGTGATTCCAAGATTGAAAATCCTACGACGGACCGTTATCCAACCTTGTAAGAAGGAGTGCCTCCAGCTGACTAGTGAATTCCCGGTGGGTGGGGAGGGATTTACCTGGGATGGGGCAACAATGGCGGGTCTATTAACTGGGCCTGTCGCCGCAAGGCTATTGTGTAACATAGGATACCCCCGGTCTACCAAATCAAGAGAATTGTTTGTGTTTTAATAAGTTATTTTTAATATTTTCTGACACGTGCATGAAAAGAAGACAGGCTCTTCGCATGATGGCTTTTCATAGTTTAGATGTACGTTAAGCATTGATATAAGACAGGTCGCCCCTTAAGGCTTCAGGGACGTGAGTGACATTCTGTGTTGATGCCCGACGGTGTTTGTATCGTTCTCGGTCTTTCTCGCTCTCATCAAATCTCACATTTCAATGGTTCAAGTCTGGAATCTAATCCCCCGCTGAGTAACTGGATACGTGTTTGCTCTCGTACTCAATTTGTAATGGCACTATTTCCAATTAACCGGGTGATTAACAACATGTATGATGTAAGACATAGCCAGGTAAACTGGTCTATTTTAAGGTACGCTTTCCACATGCGGAATGTAAAGGTTTTAATGATTTTCGTGTGAAGTTGGTTTACTCTGCACGTTCTATAAACTTTCCTTACTTCTGTTGTTAGTTGTCATCATTCCATTATAATTTGTGTCTTGATTATTGTTCACTTTCCGCATAACAGATGAAAAGTAAACCTAGGCCCAGGGGTCAATACGGCTCGGACAACAGTATTCGTGTTATTAAATGTGCTGGATCAGTATTTCCCTTGCCCCCAATATATGTAAATGATATAGCACAAGCTGTTACTAACGGACATTTGATACAGCACTATTGAACGTATTGAGAGTAAATTGCTGTGTTAATTGAAGCGCCCTCCCACAAATATAGTGCTGATACGTCATTATAAAGCTCTACATAAAGTCTCTGTATTCGAACAGTCACGGCCAGTCCTCCCGAGTGAATATTAATAGACGGTGAAGGACTGTATGTTGCGCAAACTACATGTTTGTCGGCACAGGTATTTAATTGCCGCTATTCTTATTCACAGAGAGATAGATACACTTTTTAGTGATGCGTATATTACGTATTGTTTTCTGGACATATTCGAATGATTATTAGAAAGCTTGTCCAAAGTAACTAGCTAGACAACAGTGTATCTGAATAATTATACAAATATCAAGCTGTTCAGGGCAAATAAAATCGAGAAAGGTTATGTTATATAGGCCTATAGATTGTTTCCCGGTATCAGCTTGAAATAATAATTACGGTAAATGGTTCAGATGCTTCGGCCCAATCACCATATGTAAACATGTGAAATCTGTGCTGTTCAGGTAAAACAACCTATACAAAAACGTCACCGAAAAAGGAAGCGTGAGACAAAAGATTGTAAAGGTAAGTAAACATAGATAAAAAGTACAAATGGACATGGACAATATCCATCGATTGTAGAGTGGTTCACTGATGTCAACTATTCCTTTTACTCCCTGAAATTGATGACGAAACATCATATTTATAATATGCACAATCACTTCGTTTAAACGGTTTATTTAGAAAAAAAAATGGAAAGAAACATGAAATAAACGCGCAATATACGCACGGCTGTACGGTTGTTGAATTTGCGTTTTATTTCTGTATTGTGAAGGGTTTTATTTCTTGTCTACTGTGGTTTTCACGTTGGTGTGACATTGCACATGGTCAGGCCCATAAAATTCACTACATGACAGATGTCTGTTTATCCAGTACTTCTCCAGATCAGTTTGTTAGATTTCACTCTATAAACACGCCGTGAACGTGTGGAAGAAAAATACACGAATAAAAGTTTAGCGCACTACGCATTAGCATCAACATAACACCTCAGACTCAAGTGGTCAATTAAATCAACATAACACCTCAGACTCAAGTGGTGAATTAAAAAACATATATATATAGTAAAATTCATTTATGTGTGCCTTTTTATTTTAAGACATTGTAACGGCACTTAAACGCGAATAAAAACATAATTACACGAAAACACTGGTCACATAAATTGTTAACCACGAGTTATTTATAGCATAAAGAGATGAAATAGACGCCCAATGATTTCAGAGAGTAAACTGCTGAGTTAGATTGCTAACGCATGGACCAATGATTTCAATGGATATAGGTCGATCAGGTACTTCATCTGAGGTGACAACAGATGCGTTGCCACGACAACGAGCACGCTTACAATGACATATGATCAAAACACTAAGGCGAAAGAGATTGACGAAGTTGTGGTTATTTACGTATTATTAGAAATGGCACTGATTCAATCTGCATATTACACCTCGGGCAGAGAATGATTAACATAAGACTAAGTTACATAGTTGTTTAATGGATCTTTCTTTTACATTACAGATAAGATGAGTTTCTGATGATCTCTACCACGAGTGAACACTACAGACACTTGTCATTCAGCCTGGGGACAGACTTGTATCTATCGTACGGCCATAGAAGAGCATCTCTGAGGTTCGGGTACAGCAGTATCGGGTTATAAAGAGACAGTGACACACCTCCTAATCTCCATCCTCCGTTCTCTCCCTACAAATTCTTTTTATGAGAGGTTAAACAGACAAGGCTATTGTGGCGACTAGAGGAACCAAACAAGGCCAGTTAACGGTGTGTGTGATTGAATGGCTATTCTTTGATAAGCCAGGGCTGTTCACGGATGGGCACAGCACTAGAATTCCAGATTGTTAACTAGTCCAAGGAGACACAGACGGTTGGATTTAAGGATACTCCGAAGGATAACATGAACAGTTTATTAAGCCAATACTAAGAGAGATGACGAAACCTTAACTACTGACAAGTTCATGCCTAATGCTGTGATCAAAGCCTCTCTGTGATTTATTAATGTACGTATTGATCTGGCGTTGTCTGAGCAGTTAGTCGGAGAAGAGCCCAGCATGGCTACATCTCTCAAACACACCATCAGGGGAAAACTGTTGATACTCAGTCTCTACATTCCATGCCTAACCGGTGAGTTTTAATTATCTCATGTTGTATAGCCATGGATTATTTATATGTTTTTATTTTACTCAGTGGGACTGCCTTCAGCTGCCATTTTTCGTTTGACTATTGATTATTTGAACGTTTAAATTACGTTGGCTACGTAGTCTATACATATAGGCTTCCATGATGTGTTGGGATATACATAAATATGTCTTCTTAACAATTCTTCCCCAAAACATGGACGGTCCGCTAAATATACACAAAATGTAACGTTCCTTTCGCCAGCTGGGGCTTAAGACCTTGGTGGTTGCTAATATTCTGTGTGTTAATATGGTGACGTATTGTAGTGATCTACAACAGCCCCAGTGTTTTTAGGATCAATTCGTCATTTTGTACTGCCACATAAAAACACTTGGGTTCCAAGACAGTTCTATCAAAATGATTGTTCTATTAAATGGCGTGAATCATATTCAGGACTGCAATAAGGATAATGTCTTTGGACGTGAGCAATTATGGTGATAGCTGTAGTTACCCATCATTATCGGTAATAATACATTCACAAAATGTAAATAGCGGAGCGAGTCTGGTGGCCCCAAGAAATCCAGTCAACAACCAGAAATTTAGAACATAAAGGGGTGTATGACAGATAAGTTGAGTATAGATTGCTCATATGACGTTAAACAGGCTAAGAAGCTTATCGTAACGAAAGTATATGATACGTGTGTTCTATAACGTTGATATCAGTTTACAGTGTGTAATAACAGAGCCATATGACACAGCCCACAACCTATACTGGTCCTCAAGTAATGAAAGAAGATATCTCTAATTGCCATACCAAACCATTTTCAAACACAGTACACCGTTTAGTTTCGCTAAAAAATCAAAGTTATTTATTTTGAATGTTTACTTGAGATACAAGAGTCAACACTTCTAACACAGCTTGGTCCATTCCCTTTAAAACGCATTTCGTTCGACAATCATATCATATAAGAAAGTTAGATTGACAAATATAGCGGAAAGTTTAACAGTAGTATTATACAGATGAATGGTGACATTGGCGACAACATTGACATTTCAAATTTTACACGAGTTTCAAGTCATAATAAGAGTAGCCTAGGCCTACCATAATTCTATCAGATTTCATAGTTGCATACACAGCCTTTTCATTGACCGAGCTAATTGGTCAATGTCGGTGGTTAAATTAGTTCTTTAATGACACAAAATTTAACAAGGTCAATCATTAAACCTACTTTATTCCCAGATATAAACATACTCGAAAGTAGCAAAATACGTCAAATCTAACACAAGTCTGAATTAAGAGCGCGAGGACGGTAAATATATAATATGGACAGGGAGAGCTCTGTATTTATCTGTGTATGTGACCGTGCAGCTGGCTTTGTTCTCCGCCGTGCAGTCACCTCAGCTCAGCCCTAAAGCAGGATTGTACAGATCGATATTCCTTACGTATCTCTTTAGTCGATGTATTACGTCTTTAATGCTAGATTTCTGTCCAATGTTTATAAAATGAGTTCAGACTATGGACCGACATCATACAGTACACGTGTCTATCATGCGATTTGTCCAATGGTGTAGGTATGGTTTATTGTTAAATTTTCGAAAATTAATTTATCACTTTTGTTTTCCTGCAGTATTCGCCACAAATGGGACATTCGAGTATGGTCAAAACAGCACGGCCATTCAATCAGAAGTGTTGGACGGAACTACACAGTATAGTTATACATCTACAGAAGTAACACATCTTAATTTGGAACCTACTAGAACGCTTAGTTACGACAGACTTGAATCTTCTGTGGATGCCCTAGGCCAGAACTCCACAACAACCCTCACCTCATTGGACAGTACCACAGCCCAGCCTACCTTTCCAGAACTGGATGGATCGGTCAGTTTCCAATCTGTTCAAAATTATCCTAACTTTAACCTTAAACCATCTCTCTATCAACCAGAAAGTTTGGCTTCGTACACAGGTGCCAGAGAAAACTCCGCACATAGTGGCTTTTCTGAACCGAGACAAGGGATATCGTCGAGTCTCGTCCACAGATCTGATGCTCCTATCTTTCATCCAATACTCACGAATACAGTGGAGTCTTTGCTGAAACCCGAAATCCTAATCACTGAGATACCAAGTATGGAGAGTTCTCCTGTTTACCCAGGCGCAACGCTTAGTGTGGATGATGCCTGGTATAGTACAGACTCTAGAACTTCACAGTTCTCTATGGCCAGCTCTTCAGCAACATTATTTGTTCCAGCAGGAATATTGATAACCCCATCTGTGTCTGCTGAAAACAGTACCCCTCTACCGGAAGTTATGTACAATGAATCCCAGTATATTCATCCGTCAACCTCAGACGCGCACGTTCCGTTCATTACAGATTCTACCTTACATCATACGGATTATTCTTCAGCAACACTTAGTAAACAATCCCTTTTCAGTATACCATCTGAGTCTCAACATATAAGCTATTCGGAAGTGGTACTCGATAGTGCGTCATTCTACGAGTACACCAGTGGATCACCTTACCAGTACACCAGTGATGCACAGTACACACAGCCTAGTACCTCACTCCATATAACTAGCACTTCACTATACCTGTACAACAATGCCTCAGAGATATACATTCCTTTAGTCAGCGGGAGTGATAGCTTGTCAGGTGTTTCCGATGAAAGCTATAGAGCCACCACTGTAGCGATCGAACCATCAACATTCCCGCAGTTATCGTCAGAATTCTCAGATACTAATATGGAAACAACGGTGCCACTAGAAACAACCATTACTCTGCTTACAACAGGCCAAATTGATATGATGTTCTCCCCATCCTTGTCCTACGAACCAATTACTGTGACGCAACCTATGTTTTATAACCAAACAGCTGAAGATACCTCAAATATCTTCGGGTCGGCATCCTACATAGAATCGAACATTTCATCTTCTAGTTCCTACGCACCACAAGAATTTCAGTCAGTGACGATTAACCAATCTCTTTCGTTCCCCACAATATATAGTTCATCGACAGCGACTCTCAATGCCTCGTATGACGAATCGTCCAGGTCACCATCAGGTCTCCACGAGTGGACAACAACTGACACTCCTATTTACACAGCCAACCCTACGTCTGAACCATACATAACTGAACACACGGCAATCAGTGAAGCTCCCAGTTATCCTTATTTACAAGAAAGTTCAGAAGGCTGGCCCTTACCCGAACAAACTTCCCATGATAGCCAAGAATGGAGGGACTACCAAACAGAGACTCTAGAGGTCGCCCCTACAAGGGCGTTGTCAGAGAGCGAACAAACTGTATTGTCTACCAGTTCTTCCCTCGAGTTGGTACCAACGCTTTCGTCTACTTTAGAAACACTTCCGTCAGCTACAGTGGAAATCACGACACCAATCCTTTTCACAACACCTGCGACTTATATAAATAAAAAATTCATTATCACTTTTAACGGAGATTGCCAACCTTTGGTGAGTGATACAGAAAGGACAGCTGAATTCCAAGAGAAAGTACAGATAGTTTTAGCGGAGTATCTGGAGATCAGTAGTGATGATGTGCTCATGGATCGATTGGCTTGTGGTTCTGTTAAGTCATATTTTGTTATCTATAATGCAACACAGAACTTCTCCACTCAGATCTCAGAGCTCGTGTCCTCCGGTGATCTCCTCATTGATATGGATTTCCCTGAAACTAATGGATCTGCGTTATTCCGTGCTTATAAAATGGAAGAAGTGGATATAATTAACCCTGCGATAGTAGATTCTGGTGGTCAAGCAGATGACCGCAAACTTAGTGACAAGGATATTACCTTAATCATATTAGCGTGCTGTATCAGTGTGATTCTAGTCATTATAGTCATTGTGGTGTGTGCTAGGCGCATGTACAGCAAGAAGTACGCCCAGTCCTTTAACCTAATGGACACGCCTCACGCGCACCTCAAGATGGAAGATTTCACCCTGACTCAATTCCCCCGCCAAAGGCGGAGTTACGACGGTGAAGGTGTCCAGGTTCAGTCATATTCACACTATCAAAGTAACGGGCAACCGTTATTAACCTCTGGTCACCCAACGCATACCCACAACCACTCTGCTGACCTAGACTCAACCTTAGAGAGATCTGTAGACGTCGGGGAGTTTCGGTTACAGGACAATAAAACATCATCCTTTGTCCCAACTCGCTCTTTTGACTTCTCGCCCAATGGTGGCCACTCTAAATCAGATCGTATGTTCCCATCTACCAGTATGGATAGCAGTAGTTCAATCCACGAACGATCCACGGAGAATCTAGTTCCAGGACTAAATGGTTCTAATGTGCATGGATCAGTGAATCCTATTTACTCAGGGGATGAAACAGAGGCCACAGCCAGCGTCTCTTCAGACCCGCCTCCCTACTCGGATGGTGTCCCCAACAACTTGTGACTCAAGTAACAGTTTTTGATGTCAACTTGTGCTATAGAAGCAAAATTCAGACGTGCAATTCCTGCTGTAACATTTATATGAAAGGAGGACCACACAATTTAGTACCGTGGCATAGGAGATTTTAATATATTCTTTGTTAATGGATTGCTCTCTATTCAGAGATTGTGCCTTTCAGAAGATGAGACAAAAACATCGCCAAAGAACCGGATTTGACTTATTGGCTTCACCTTTATTACATCGCTTACTTGTGTGTGTGCCAATATATTAGGCTACTCAATAGTATAACTCACTGGTGGTGTAATGTCCTTTAAACATCTTCTGTGGAAATCTATGATAACATATTTGTAAATAAATGCACATTCGGGCTTTTTCTATTTCAGATAACATTTTACCGGCAACTACCCTAAATCACCTATAATTTCAACCACATATCAGTGTCACCTTTTTGTAAGTTGTAAAAGTATTATAGCAGGACACCAAACAAATTTATATTTTCTGTAAAATTCTGAATCTCCCCAACCTCAACATTGTAATCTGACAGCAATATATTATTTCTGAGCCATAAGAATAGCTTCTATAGTTGAAATTTTAGGTTATTTAGGGTATTGTCTAAACTACACTAACAGCCCTTTCTCTTTGATGCTAATCCTATTCATCAGGTGACATACGTTTAGATAATTATCCTATCAATCTCACGAATGATGTTACAAACTCGCATTGTTCATATCCTTCCTGTCATATTTTCTCAAGATATTGTACTTGCAAACTATATGATTAAAGTTAATTTTATTTCACTCTGTTTTAAATAGATGTTTTAATCATTATCAGCAGTTTGAACTCATACGATCTTAAGGGTAATGGAATGATCACGCATAACTTTACGTATTAAATGTGTTTGTCTGCTTGGGTGTCTTTACAGTACACGGTTTTATTCACAAACAGTGTATCCTTGTTTGAGAGTCGATGCTCTCTCTCAATGTTATGTGGGTACAAAACAATCACTCCACAAGCCATCTATTCACGCTGGAGCATTTTAAACATAAATTCTGACCTGACCTGGTCATAATTCCATGAGCCAATTCCACTAGCATCAGAGCATAACCTTTTGTTGAATGAATCAACTTCTAGCTCAATCGATTAATCTCATTTGTGTTTCCATGCTCGCTACAGTTAAATGACGTGGGTGCGTTTGTTAAGGCCAGAAGAACAAAATAATTGAGGCAAAGCAAACTGAACAAAACCTTCTTGAGTTAATTTATTTTTGCTATGCAACTAAAAAGCCAGCAAGCATTTCTGTTTTACAACTGTGAAATTAAAATCAATATTTTTAGGAGGGCAGTTCACAGTGTATATCCACAGGAGTTGAACATGTACAAGGTCAGTGACTTTAACAGTGTTTACTTAATGACCTTCAAATTGTGTCATACAGTCTAACACACTGAAGTGGTCAACATTTCAAAATAATATCCAACATCAACGTTCAATGTCAAAGATTACACAAACTCAGAACATTGAACAGTTTAAATTTGTTCTACCAGGGCTGCATGAAGTAAATTAAAAAACAACACTTCACAATTGCTTGGCTGTTTATCAGATTCTATATATTTAAATAGTATATGTTAGAAACTGGTGCATAAGGACTGAAAAATTAACTCAAAAGCAGGAGATGTCTGAAAATAATGGTGAATAATCGCTGGAATGTGGGACATAAAACAAATCAAAACACTGTCTTAATGAAGTTCAGGGGTTGCCTCTCTAGCATCCAATCAGAGTTTGGAACAAACATTATTAACTTTAGATTATATTCCATGATTTTATTTGACCATTCAATAAAGAAGTTGAACAAACAAAAAACAAATTAGTCATAAAAATGATATTACATTTCAATAGTCAAGAGTATAAATACATAGATGTCAATGTAAAATCTTAATATCAGTAATGTAAACAATTCTGGTCTTTTAGAAATCAACTTCTCAGATTTAGTATCAGATCATTATCACATATTCTCTGCTGTAGTTTTATGTTTACTATTCCTCAGAAGATTTTACAAAAACCTTTTTAATAAGTAAACATGTCAAAACTATTGATTAATTTCAGTATTGTAAAGAGCAATAAATACCACCATCAGCCAACAGGATTAGCGACAGCTGTTACCATACAATTTAAAATGGCACCAGAAACCATCATAGCACTAAAGAATAGTTCATAACTTCGAAGACAAAAGATAATTTCTTCCTGTCCATGAATTAAACAACAACAGCTTCAGAGCACTAATTTTGTACTCGCTTTAATGCATTGATCAAACATGAGCAGGAATTGAGTTAGTATGTAGTGACAATCACCGGGTCTACAGATTACTGCTAACACAGGCATCCCTCAGC
>JAVFBZ010153151.1:0-18914 GCA_032466195.1 Katharina tunicata
TAGAATTATTATCTGGAATAAGGCCACCATTGCAACGTCCGGATTGTTAGTGAAAATACTTCTTTAAATGAACAGTCTGTATGTCTTTCTGTATGTCTTTCTCCTCTTGCAAATTGTTTTTGGTGGACTTGGAATGAAATAAATAATAAGAATACTAACTTCTGACAGAATAGTGTGAGACTGTTAGCCAGGCCAGTTTTGAAGACGGAGCATGTGTTCTGTTTGAGATGTCTTATTTCCTGATCACATAACACAGAACACAGAAACTACAACCCGAATGATAACACAACCATATAGCTGATTTGTTGGCGTGGTCGAACTTCCATTCAACCTCACTCAGGCTGACATAACATTTTTATGACTTGAACGATAACATAGTCGGATTTGTCATTTAGGCCGAATAAAGCAGAGATATTCATCCATCTTATTCCCAATGATAATAAAACATTTTTTTCCACAGGTTTTACACAGTTTCTTTGTAACACAAGAACAAAATCCGCTGCCCGAATGGAAATAAATTGAAATATCCCCGAATAAAAAAGAGCGAGTAACAATTGAAAAAAGTAAAATGAGAGACGTTTATTCCAATTTAGACATGTCTTTTGTCCGAGTTGTCCGAAAATGTCCAACTGTTTGTCCCGTTTGTGACGTGAAGAGCCCTCAATCTCTCCTAAAACGCATTAACCAGGCTTAGATACAGTAAGCCCATTTCGCTGTATTGGGAATTGCGTAAATTCAGCTTTTTTCCAATCCACCAAAAATTTTTAAAAAAGATAAAAATTGACCAAACTAGTTTCAGCTTATATAGTAATCCAGAAAAAAATTATTACAAAAATAAAGAAAACAAAATACTGTTACAGTTCGTCGTTTATTATGTAAAAATACAGAATGAACAAAAATCGTCTTGGTATTGTCAATGACATCACAATCAATATTATTATAATTTTTATTATTATTATTCTTCAAGTTTGACGGAGGCAAAACAAAACAAGTATGAAAAAAGCATATTACGCTACACTTGCTGGCACTTAGCCCAGAGTTCAGCAAAGGTTATGGGTTCTTGTGGCTATAAGGCTTCTTTGGGCAACAAAGTCCACCATTCACGTTCGTTACTTTTGTCACACGGTGAGAGGTAGAGATCGAATGTTTTGTACTAGGCAAATTAAAGGTTCACAGTTTGTTACATGGTTATGGATTTCACTATTTTTTCTCGAAGAGTGTTCCTCAAATCGTTTTTAGTAGACAGCTTTCAGTTTTCACCAAGGATAAGTAAAGTGGTAAACAGCATTACAGCTACAATCAAACGAAATGTGATCTTTATGGTTGAGAAATTCAGATATTTATTTGTAATTTTCCAAATTATAATGATAATATCTTCTTATATTACACACCATTGTTTTTTTCTTCGTGTGTACTTACGTTTTAGTAAAGTTTTACTACTGTGAAATAAATTTGCTTTGTAAGGTTTTGTCACCTTCCAAATAAATGTATCATCAGACACATACAACAAGCTCTCTGCAGTGGTATCATTCTGCCATCTTCTTTCGTGCTTTCTACGATTGCCTATTTTTATTGTTGTATTTTACCGTCTCTATTATTATATATTTCAATCTCACCATTGTTACTCATGTTTCGCCTGTGTCTTCTTAATTTACATGCTTCAATACCGTTTGGCATCCCATGTTTGTTAACATAACTCTATATCCACCATTTATAAAGATCCTCTCTAAGTTTACTACTTCTGTCTTGAAAACGGTTTGCTATTAAACAGAAATATTGACAACAATGACAAATACATTTGGAGTTAGTTCTTTGTTATTGATCAACAGGAAATCTCCTCATACCCTATACCCTTGACACTGTGGTGTTTGATTTCATGAAGTACACCAACTGGATTGCTCACGGGACGATCATAATGTCTTAGACAGTTTCCATACAATAAACCATCTTATGTGGAGAAAATTATTTTCTTAACATTTTGTAGGTCTTCGCTTGAGGTATAAACGTTTTGTACTACAGTTAAGTGTTAGATAAGACGCGTGACCTCTTCTTTTGAGAGAAAGGCGTAGATATGGACAATGCATGTTACATGACTTCAAACTTTTATCAAGTTTTTTCTAAATGAGTTACCTTTCTTGAGACCATGGTGAAGAGACCGCTCTTCCATATGGAACTCTTTGTCTGGCGGAGGTAGAAACCTATCAAATATTTGTAATTTCCTTCAAACTCTGCATTTTCAAAGTCGTTGCTATTTTGTTCGTATGCTTGATATTTCCTCTCAAATTGTAATAACAATGTGCAAAAAACAATACACGAAAGGCGCATAGAGGATTTATTTATTTTCCGTTAGCCATTTTACAAACAAAAACGTACTTTGGATAAGAATTGACTATAATCACCAAGTTTTATTATTGAATCTGAATTACGATACGCGCAGGCTTATGTACAATAACTTCAGATATTCAAATAGCTGCTGTGATGTTATTGAATACCGTTTCTCAGAATCGTTGAATAACACTGGTGATATGAGGCATGTGACATGACATTCTTAACTGTCATCCCGGATGGTGGTCATTTGTCGAAACCAAGGGCTTCTATTAATACTAGGCGGCCTACATATATATTCTGGACATTTATGGTAACTGCTCTATTTCTAGACCAATGGATACAGATGGATTTCTCTCAACTTCTAAACGCCACTCAAAGAACATATTTCTAAACATATAAAAAGATAATATAAAACAAAAAATACAACAAAATTGCGCCTCCCCCCCCACCTCCTTCCCCGCAAAAAAACAAACAAACAACAACCCCAAAACAAACAACAACAAAGGAACGAATATCGTTGAAGTTGACAAATAAACTAAACCGTTTAAAATTCTCTCTGCTACAACTGTATTTTTTTAAAGCGGCACATAACACCATTTTCAACCGAACAGACTCCAATTGGATATTCAAATTTCTGAGACAATAAGACAGTCGTTGTGAAATGCAGCATATAAACACATCACAATCGCGGCACATGTAATCTAGAACAATATTTGGACCATACAGAGTATGAAAAAGGAAACTCGAATCTGAACGAATTGTTATTTGTGACAGTTGCTACTCAAGTAGTTCGTAAAGCTTAATATGTGACCCGGTACCCGATAGGACTTTGACACTGACTTTTTCCGCTGACCACATTGGGACTGTTAGACTACAAATGAAATATTCTGAGGTTATTTCAATTTATTAGACGTTACAAGTAGCTATGGGCACAATGTTTCTGATAGAGTTGTTGTTATTAAGCCGTCTGTTAACAGCTGGTGATAAGTGATGGCAGCCCAGTATTGAGTCAGTCACATACTGCTTCAATGACTGTCATGGGTCAAAACGCCGCTCATGTTTTCTCCTCTCTTACAACTGAATATAAAGCTAGATTTGATTTACATGTGAACCTTTAAAAAGGGTCGTTAATAAAGAGCGTATAATCTGTGTGTATGTTTGGATGTAATAAGGTTTGTTTGGCACTGGTTCGCTCCTCCCCAGTCATTGGGCCGTTGAGCCCTCACACAATGCCCCAGTCAGCTAACCCTGGGCAGCAGATGGAGCTTTTCCAAACAGTCCCCGGCCGGAATCTTCGAACGAGCAGCGCGTATCTTTTTTCTCTTATTTTATCTCATATTGATAAAACACGGGGCCTCGGTGCTTAGCTCAAAACACACGCCGTACTTTCATTGTTTGGTTTAACTCGCTCCAGATACTGAATACGACACAGATCGATTCGTTTGCAAGACGAGGGCAAACTCTGTCGATCGCGGTGTGACCAACTAAAATATGCCTCAGTTTCTCATCGGTTATAGGCTGCGTGTGTTAAATCTTGTGAATCCCCAGAACCCGACTGAGTAGCTCCATTCATAAACACTAGATTCTAGTATGTACGATTTATACGCCTTTCAGACACACTAGATTCCCGTAACCACCATTATTTCAAAATACAAACACGCTATTTTTCAGTATTTGCGATTTCTACAACAGTCAAACACACTGAATTTAAGTAATCGCAAATTTTACACGTTCAAACACACTAGATTTTTGTATTCATACTTCCTACATATTCAAACCTAGTAGCACTAAAAATCAATATTTACGATCAATATTCTGCATATTCAAACAGTTATACTACATTTCAGCTCTCAACATTTCTACATATTCAAAATCAGAAATACTAGATTTTAGTATTAATCATTTCTACATATTCAATCCCAGTAATACTAGATTTCAGCTCTCAACATTTCTACATATTTAATCCATTTTTAAATATTACCCAGCTTTACTATACAGTTCAATATTCACGATTTCAATAATTGAACCCCAGTTATACTTAATCTGAGTTTTCGAAATTTCGTACTCAAACCGATACTTGAATTCAGTATTTACGATTTCTACATCTACTGCACTCAAACCCAGCAATACTATATTCTATCATCCACGATTTCTACTTACACTGTACCCAACCCAGCAATACTATATTCCATCATTCACGATTTCTTCATCCACTGCACCCAAACCCAGCAATGCTATATTCTATCATCCACGATTTCTACTTAGACTGTACCCAACTCAGCAATACTATATTCTATCATCCACGATGTCTACTTACACTGTACCAAACCCAGCAATACTATATTCCATCATTCACGATTTCTTCATCCACTGCACTCAAACCCAGCAATACTATATTGTATCATTCACGATTTCTACGTACAATGTACCCAACCCAGCAATACTATATTCTATCAATCGCGATTTCTACTTACATTGTACCCAACCCAGCAATACTATATTCTATCATTTATGATTTCTACGTTCACTGTACCCAACCCGGCAATAATATATTCTATCATTCACGATATCTACTTACACTGTACCCAACCCAGCAATACTATATTCTATCATTCACGATTTCTACGTACACTGTACCCAACCCAGCAATATTGTATTCTATCATTTACGATTTCTACTTACACTGTACCCAACCCAGCAATACTATATTCTATCATTTATGATTTCTACGTTCACTGTACCCAACCCGGCAATACTATATTCTATCATTTATGATTTCTACGTTCACTGTACCCAACCCAGCAATACTATATTCTATCATTCACGATTTCTACTTACACTGTACCCAACCCAGCAATACTATATTCTATCATTCACGATTTCTACTTTCACTGTACCCAACCCAGCAATACTATATTATATCATTTACGATTTCTACATCCACTGCACTTAAACCCAGCAATACTATATTCTATCATTCACGATGTCTACTTCCCCTTACCCAACCCAGCAATACTTTATTCTATTATTCACGATTTCTACATATTCAGACACACTAGCACAATATTGCATTGTACAATATTGCTCTGGTTGAATACGTTTTCTGGTGAAATATAGATTTGTATGTGTAATATTTCTTGATGGTTTCCATTGAATTCTTGCCATCACCAATAATGACAATTCATAATTCCAGACGCGGCACAAATACCATGGTACAGTAGCTCATAGATTTGATGAGAAATTATACACGTACTCTAATGGAGTCTGTCCGGTGATGCTGCACCGTATGGGATAATGACTAAAAGGGGTCGCCATAAAGATTTTTTCTCCCAACCCGATGAGCCCAATTAGTGAGAATATTCAATGTGATATTGTGTAGCGGACTGGTAAAGTCTTGGTGTCTCTGTGAATTAGTAGCACTTCCCGCACCATTCCCCTCAAGTGGTGAGGAGAGGACGGTGGTTCACCGCCATGCAGGACTAACATATACTCTCTACCCGCCACAGCTCCGTCATCGCTGCCCGAATCAATGTCGAGTTGTATTGACCAGTAAATCAATAACGGTGACCAATCGTTAAACTCATCACTATACACTCATCCTAATATCTCAAAGCAGGATTATAAATACATTATGTGTGTTTAAGAAAATGTTAATGAATATTTAAATCTTTAATAAATGAATACATAGTAACATTAAAAAACACGATAACCATCTTGAAATGCCCTCTCTCTCTATCTGACATACAAATAAAACCGGCAGAGAAAACAAAGCTAACCGATCATTCCCATATATGAAAATTCTAAAGCTGAATGTGAAAGAGAGAAAGAAAAAAGTAACACAAAGATACCATCAATCTGATTTGTAAAGAAAATCCTAAACATACAAGATGTTTAGCATTGATAAGTATTGGTGTGTGGATTTGAAGTAAATATACAAGGTAATAAACGAAAAGGATGTAAGTGAATTTGCCGACGGCAGGGCTTGGTTATAAACGTATAAACCATAATAGGCTCAGCTTTAAACAAATAAAGCGTTTTAGAAGTCTTATGTTTATAGGTAGTTCATTGGTTCTGTCTATCAAGTGGATTGGGTTTAATATAGTGTTCTTGGTTTAATCTAGCCAAGGACATTTGTAAAATCCCGAAAAGCAGACATAGGTCAGGCGAATGAAATCTTTGTCTGGTCACAGACAGAGCAGATCAGGTCCTTTTTGATAGCTGTGTCCAATGTCATTTAGATAAGATCGTCTAGACTATACCATATCAAGTCTAGAAGATATGAGTTCCTTTATAGCCAAATAATGGGCTCCAAAAAACCATCACCCGACTTTCATGAGACTTTGTGGGCAGCAACGTGCTTATGTCAGTAGACATAATGTAATAATTAGTTGTGTCCACTGACCTATCTGCAAAGGTGACATCTGTCTGAACGTCTGGGATAGATAACATAAAATCAGTAAAAATCAAATAATACAAAGATAGAAGCGATAAGCAAAAGAGAACACTGTGTCAGTAAAATACAGAAGATACCAAAAATTATTTAACAAAAAATATCTGCCTGTTCTTCTCTGCGACGCTTATTCTTTCAAAATGATCATGAAGTACTTTCTTAGGATCTCACATTTCCATAAAAACAGAGAGAAATTATAACGTTTAACAAATGTAGAAAGACGGGCTTTTCTCCCAATGGCGAATGTAACTTGTTGTTTGATTGGTTCGTTATGTTTGATCCCTCATCAGGATCTGTTAGTATGTGAAGTGTTGCTTTCCTATTTTATCTGGAACAGCATCCGAGTATGACCGTAATGAAGCGGTACAACTAATAGTCAAGGAGAGAAATATCAACATAGGTTATCCCCTTACAGGCCTAGTCACACGCTCTCAATGCTTCCTTTCTATGGGATTTATGGATTACTTCTGTTTGCACAAATTTTATGTGGAAAAAACTTGTGAGTTAAATCAGTTGTAGGAGGTTAGAAGTGAGAGGGAAGAGCTCTTAGCTTTATTTTCTACCATTTCAAACTCGTTCACAACACCAACTTCAAACACTTCAGAGGAGAAGGGTAAAATGGCGAGATAGTCGATCCTGGAATAGAGGTTACGGTCTAGATCCAAGGGACGGAACGCTCGGCTCCTCGCTGGATATTGATCGACAGTTTCTCTCCCAGCTTCCAAGAGAATATTTCCGCTCAGTTGCTCTTTTATTGTGATGGGAGAATTCAATGTGGTAATTAAACCTGGATAGTTGTATCGTTGGTAATTGTTGGGGAGGAGTCACAGACGGCCATGTTTATTCTCTCGCTAATCTTCTCGGCTGTTCCCTTGTTTCCACGGAACACTATCCCTGAGTGATTTGGAGAATACCAGCCCTGAGTGAGCAGAGAACATCAACAAAATCCCTGCCCATTATCACCAGTTCTCGGTTTCTGGTACATGATGATTATTCTCTATTTATCGACTTTTAAGCTGTTGTTCTTTCAAACTGGTTTAAAGTAAGAAGATTTCGCCTCACAGCCGAGAAGCATAATCCGATATAATGTTGTATTAGCCAATCATCAATTCAGATGTTAAGTAATGAATCAGCAGTTTATGAAGGGCGATACAAGAAGAAAATGGCTGCCGAAAAGGTGTCTGTATGAAACAATATTTTATTGTCTGAAAAAGAAAAATCTAAGTCATGTCGTGCTATTTGGGCCTCCGTTGTTCTCTTAAACATTTTTATATTTCTTGAATAAGCATCATTTGCCGAAAGTTGAAAAAAAAAAGGTTTTTGACACTAATTGCTTCTGGTAAATGTATACATTCCTTTAAAACATCTCATTCATGTAGTAACTAGTGCATGCTGATCTTCATTCATTAAACACCGGCACAGGTGCAACATTTCTAAAGCTCTGTCATTCTTTCACATACCTGTCCTTGTATACCTATATCTACTCACCTGGCGAGAGAAGGTAAAGCCAGGGAAAATACCTACATTCTTCTTTTCTGTATGTTACAGATATTTACTCATGTTCAACTTTCTAGTACTTTCCAGTGTTAAAAATCATGTGTCAAGAACCGGTATGTATTAAAGTATCTTCTCTTAAACGCCTTGAGAATAAAGCTACATGGAAAACAATTTTTTTTGTTATTCAGCAAATCTAGCACTTTTTCGAAGGTATTTTTCTTATTTAACAAATATTGATGGCAATTTTTTATTTTTTAAACTTTATTTTTTAACGGAAATGCCTCACCTGAGTTTTGTGCTTATCACAGATAGGGAGATGATATACATATGAGGTCTATATATATAACTCTTTCAGGCATTCTAGCAATAGTAAAATTATGAATGGATATGAGACGATAAAATGTGTCAAACTATCTATTATTAAGGCTTTCAATGCTTGTCTTTTTCTGCGACCTGTTTATCGCCTATTCTATTTACTTAGCTAAGGCTTGTTTATTTTGCTGGTTGGTCTAAAATCCAATTGGTTTCCAGGGATACAATGTGGTTGGGGTAGATTTTGTTCGGATTTCTATTGCTCGCCTAAACTCAGGTCTCTATACTGGTATACAGAGTAATTCGTGTATTTAAGTGTCACTTGGCACCTAGACAAACGAAATTCTCCACATTTATCAGTTTCATAAAAAATTCAAAGATCTATTTATTCCAGCCTTTCATTGCAGTGGTGCCAACATTTGTCGCCTTTTCTGTTTCCGTCTGGCTCTCATTGTTGACTTTATTGACAACCTTATAAAGCTTAAGGGCACAATTTTACTCCCGATTGAATCTGATATAGTTACATGTATAGTGAACATTTCATACTCTTATTCGATTACTATCTCAGTGGGATACACCAATTGGATATTTAAATAAAATGGTATTAAACAAAAGTTTTTAAAGAACGATCATCACATGAACTTTGGAACGTCTTTTTGTTAACGTGCAATTTAACGCAACAATTCACACCCATCATTTATTAACATTTACCAAACCAATAAACTTATAATACGGGTAAAGCACAAAAACAACCGACAACTAAATACAGAGATCAAATGTACAAATCTAGAAAGAACGGAAAAAAGCGATTATCTTGTTAAAATTACTGAGTACTAATTTATCCTATTTTATTAAATTTATCCTATTTTATTAATTAATGTCTAGAAGGGTGTATAAATGCTGTTGAGGGACATTGGCTATGGTAGCAAAATTTATGACGATAAAAATCCAGTGTCCCTTCCTTCACAAAGGTAAACAATCTGACTGATGTTATCTCAAATAAACTGATCTGGTCCCGTGGAATCCTGAATGAATAAAGAGTCGTTCATAACCTGTAATCGTTCAATTTTACGCATGGTGAAATTCAAAGCCTAGAAATGATGTTTTATTGAGTGTCCCGGGAGCGGTTTATTGGCGGTGTAATCGGGTAAATTCACGAATGTAAATGGCCACGGGAGCTCTCTAGAAAGCCTTTAATTGACAGGTTAGAAAGAGGCCGTGTACGAATTAAGGCTTGTCCTCTCTGTCAATCAGAAGGGAAAGCGAGAGAGATTTAATGAGCAAAACCTTTTCAGCAAGGCTTTATGTCAAGACACCTTATTTATCCCGGACAGATCTACCTCTCACACAGACTCCCTCCATACCCTCGTGTGACAAGGATATATCAGTGTTATATTAGACCACATATCTCTACAGCCGCTCTATGCACAGCCGACTCTGCCTATCCCTTCAAATGGCAGTTCTTTCTAGCAACCACCTATCTATACTTGACCAGCCGAGTGTCGGAAGTCAATAAAGAAAAGTAGAAATCTATGACTCTTAATTGCTCTTTAAGTCCAGTCACAAGATATCCCAACCGCCATCAGTTTAATCTCTTATTACATGTGCTATATGAAGTAAGTAGCTGTCGTTGAGGAAATATAAAGCAGGCGGTAAGTGTACTTAAGCCAGGGATGAGATGTACATAACCGAGGATAGGAATAAGTACCGGGTGACAATAACCAGAAGTTAAGAGACTTCAGATCAAAGAGAAGTACCCTCCTAAAGTCAACATCAAATACGTTAAGGACTTAGAAGATGTGAGCAAAGAGTACCTGTAAGGTATGAGAGGGGAGATTAAGGACAGCAGTAAATATTACACCACGCATGTTTTATTATTAAAATGATCTCAACAACCCGAAGTATTCTTGTGTCACAAATCATGACAATGCGATAGGTGTGTGCAGATTTACATGATAGAAAAATAAAATCTAAATAAAGCCAACAATCTCCTACATTCAACGAAGGACATTTGGCAATAGATACGCCTATATCAATACATAATTCTGTACTGCGTGTTGAAAATGTACAGTTGAAAGAACTGTTATAAAAGTTTTTTATATCTATTTCTGTTAGCAATTGTGTTAAATTAATATTTGTCAGAAATGTTGTTGTTTTTAATCTTAAGCTAATGAGACATCGGGGGTACATAGTGGTACATAGTGGTACATATTGGTACATAGTGGTGCATAGCGACATACTGTTCTGTTATGTGTTCAACATACATGAATATCTTATAATTATTTATCTATAATGTTTTTATACAGAGTGAACAAATGACCAAACGTAAACATTAATGAAACATCAATATCCCTTAAAATCCATTGCTCATTTCAAAAGCAGAACAAGCCTAAATAACAGAGCAATTAACACATGTTTGAACAAGCGAAGCCTAGATCAGGCTATACTGAGGAACGTTTCGAATCGAAGATTAATCAAGTTTTCCTCTATTCGTAGACATACTAATGCTGTGGGTTCTCGCCGTGCGGGTTTGCTATCTAGCATGCGAAGACAATTTTGACAGCCGTGATGGGGTGACGTGTTTCTCGCCAAACACTAACTCGCTTAGAAAGGGCCGTTACCTGACAAGGTACTGTATTGAAGGTAGCGACTCTAACGGGACACTGTCAATCAAGGCGCCGATAAACAACTTTACAATGACAGGTGTTTGGATCGTTTCTACATTATGAACGACACTGAAGGGGGGTTAGAGCAAACTAACCCGTCCCCAAAAAATAAACACTATCAGAATATAAGATTAGCTAAGATTGTGTTGACAATTTGTGTAAAGTGATTTGGTCATCGTGGAGACAGCTCTATAACGTCTATGTATACTAACCCGCGGCTGTGTTTGGAGACAACTTCAAGATACGATATCAATGCGACAGTCAATGAATATTGTAAAAGGGAACAAATAGCAAAGTATGCGTGTTAAAGCTATCCCTGTCCTCGTATGGCCATATCTTATTTGAAACAAGAAGCCAGCCACAGGGGTCTGTGCTGGTTGGTAAAACATGACTGGTAGTATATGACCTTTAGGATACCTATTGTGCCTAAATCGTAGGCTTACCTATCCAATGAACATAGTCATTCGGGTCCAGTTGTCCATAACGTAAATTCATCATCAGATCAGATTAATAATAACTCCCTAAAGGGTGCTGAATTCCAGTTGCAATTGATGACGAACTACATTTCACGCTTATTATTCACACGTTTAATGAATATCTGTATGGTCTTCTTGGATTATTTCATGTATCCAAGAGGCTATCTATCAGCATTAGTCTACAAGGGCTACGTTTAAATACTTTCATGAAAGAAGGACCTTGAGACAGATTATGAAGACTCTCTAGATAATTACTTTTTAAACATAATTCGAATTTAAATCTGCACAAAACATGTCAAGTGGCACATGTACATATATCTGTCAGTGTTGGACATCTATCACTGGTTTACATCATATATAATCCATGAGCACAATCCAGGTACAAGGCCGGTCGAACATCCAAACTACGAACTACTGTGTGAATAAAAGTCGAGGAGGAGGGGTGAAGTGGGGGATGCATTGACCAAATCGTAAGATGAGTTGTAAATCAACTGTAGAAAATGTCAACCGTTAAATCCAAAACGACACTTATGTGATGACATATGACCAGAGTAAGTGTGATTTGAATGACCTGTCCGAAGGGGGGTGCAGTCATAAATTTGTATTGCCATCGAATTTTGAGGAGGGTGCTCCTTTTTCCAACTGAACGACATACTCATAAGCAATAAATCTATATTTATATGCATGAAATGTAATTTCTATTGGAGATAGTCGACCATGGTGCACAGAGTAAAGGGAAACTCAAATTTCATTTTATTGAATTTAGATAGAAGATTTTTGACTGACAATCTGTTTCAATGCTTTTCATTAGTTGTCCTTACTGTTACATAATATAAACTGTCACAGTATAAAGTATATATTTTTGTAAAATTGTGCTTGCCTCCACCGGGATTAAGTATATATATATACCGAATTCCGGTGGAGGCAAGCACAATTTTCTTTCTCTAGATTTATACAAAAAACATAAATATATATAATGCTGAAAGGACCAAAGCATGTAGACAATAAACCATGTAAATCTAGTAGTATTTAGGCTGTTGAATGAATAATACGAGGATATTGAATCGGTCATACATCTGGTGTCTCAAAATGTTATAGATTTTAACCTTCACGTCAACTCGATTTGTACCTTTCTTCTAAGTGAACAAACAAGGAGGGGATTTATGGGCACTGTAAATTCGCCCCGGAGTTGGTTCAGAGGTTAAGCAATGAATCGTCCCACTTTATTTCGGGTCCAATGAAAGGCTTTCGAGAAAAACTTTTTAACACAAATAAGAAAAGCTGTTCCAAATCACCGAGCAATGATGTTGTTAACACCATGCGCCACACGTACGCAGGAGTGATAGGTATTATTAAAATCAAATACGAATTAAATCACAAACTATATTAAAACACAACATCAAAACATTTAAGAGTTAATAATTGTGGTGAGCTGGGTCATATCAATAACCAGGACTAATTTCCACAATGGAACGTGTCTACAAACTCCTCGTACCAGGCAGAATTGTTCACGCACGAATTAAAGTGAATGTAACCCGAGTCTATATGTAATATAACTTTAGGTACATTATCCATGCAACTTTTCGGTACAGCTTCTAGGATTGGTTTAAAAAATTATGAAAATTTCCAATCACCGATCGTTTTTGTGAAATAAATATGCACATTAAACAAAATGTTGAGAAGACGGGGACTGGAGTTCAATTACACCAAATCTGATCAAATACGATTCGGCTGATTTAATCATGTAGCGCCTTAGAAATTGACAAATCTTTGTGCAAGTTTGGACTACGCTTTCAATGGATTCAAATCCTTTTTGTGATCATGTTTGGGCTCTAGTGGCAGCAAATAAGCATTCTCTACAAACTAAACTAAACTAAAATACATAACTTAACTAACAGTATTTTCGTTTTTTTGGGATAACACTCTCTGATACTGAACAGATTCTAGTTCAGAAATGTTTGCATGTTGAGGCCCTTATCCCAAGAAAACGAAAATACTCTTAACGGTCACTTTCTAAACGGCACAAACAATATTTTAAACTAAACTAAACTAAAAGAAAATTGTTCGATTGGACAAAATATCGTGAACATCTCAATTAAAATGTGGACAGAAGGAACACAATGACACCCCGCTATTATGATAATCTCTGTAATTAAATATGGCATGACAGGAAGTGATCCAAAGAAAGTTGACTGTAAACATTGATGTTCAGAATTTGGATAGACAACCTTCTGACAAATCCAAATCAACTGACAAAATCAAATACCTCCTTTAAGTTTATAATTCTGTTTTATGGAAATAGCTGGGTTTGCCTATCTTGGTGATGCACAAATCCGAACTGATTATCTCCACTTATGACCCCATCTGAAACAGGAACTCAAAAGACTTGTGTTCAAGTACTAATCAATCTAACACATTTTCTGGATTTATTCACGTTTACAATCTCTGCTGCATTCGAAATCCGACGCATGCGGCTTTCTCGAAACAAAATAAAGTAGTTTACTTATCGTAATATTAACGGTATTAGTATATAATGTGTAAGATAAAATCCATACAACATAAACCGCATTACTTCTATTAAAGATAATTAACTTTCAAGAAGATTGCGGGGTTTAACTGTTCTGCGACATATACCATCTTTACCAACATGACATCTTTGTTTCTAAGTTTCTCTTATTTTATACCACCTCCACATATCATTTTCTGGTAATATGAAATAAGAGAATGTCCAAACATATATACGTCATGTTGGTAAATATGTTATTTATTATGCCATCATCAGTTACGTGTTTAATTGAGTATGATTGTATAATAAAGCCGAAGTATGCTATCTGTACAAACAGTGTTTTCTTTGTTTGTCTGTATCTTGTTCATTGTTTAAATTGTTCAACTTTAGCAATTTTCTTGAGAGTCAGTTTACCTATTTTATCGGCTTCATTGTTCAGGATTTTGATGTTGTAATAAATAAATATCTTTTTTTTTTGTGTGTGAAGTAGGATGTAATTTCTGGCAACACGAAACTAGCTTGAGAACAAGGAAGATGAATTTGGGAATTCTGAACGAGAAGACGACCTTAAGTGCTCTGCCTTGTCTATGCCACGTGACAAGCGGCTGATTTCCGTAGATATTAAGAGAGCACCAATTGTCATTCTACAGCTTAATTGTTTCGTCACTGAAAAATACAATTGTTATGCAGTCGACTGAGCCCAAGAAGATTAAAAGAGGTATGGAAATAGAAAAACGACTTTCTGCTTTCTGCAAGACACATTCTGAGTTCTCGCAAAATTTGAGAAGCTTTTCCAGAATTGTTCTACTGGAAGACGGGTTGTTTTCCTGTCCTTTGACACAGAACCATAGTCTAATTATTTGACCAGATGTTGTACCGAAGAGTTTCGATACCGTCATGTCTTGATGTGTTGTCAGGCCATGGTCTCAACGTGAAGTCAAGTCGACTGGGTGAAGCCAATCATATTGGTTAATGAGAAAAGAGAGGTTCTGGTAATAGGCAGTCACTTTCAACGGAAACTGTCCCATCGAATTAAAGGCGAATTTCATTTCATAAACATATATTATTTAGAGGTGGATATTGTCGTTGGCTTTTCTCACCGTGGGTGTCTGTGATGTGAGCACTTCTGGAACAAAAAGCTTCACTGGAGAGAGTTTCCTCCAAACCTCTGCGCGGCCAAACTCTGTATCAATTCGCGTGTGAATTAATTTCCTCTGCCATCGATTGCGGGGAGCGCGCTGAAGTGATTAGACTGCTATGGCAAACTTTGACACCCAGCTTCTGACTCCTGCCCACAGGCTTCCAAATGAAACCAGTCATATAGACAGCCAACAATTAGTTCCCTGTCGATTTCCATAAATTTACGTTCCTCTTTGGTTCGATTTTTCCCTCGATGTACGGAGCGAGAGAACATGGCTTTAATCGAGCTTACATCCGGGCCTTGTCATCCGTTTGTATAACAGGCCAATAACGTGTGTATGGACTGTGTTTGATTTTCGGCTCAGTAGCCACGGGTCAAGAGAACTATCACACGCTTTGTCGCCCTTCTTTGTGCAGTGTCTGCTTCAAAGATGTTGACTGTTGCCATAAAAAACAAATTCTGTTTCCAGGGTACAAAATTGAACTCGCTGGTACCATATTGGACTTGCGATTAAACAATGCCCACCCGAAGAGCAACTGAATCAAACAATTTAATATATTTATAAATTATACAAAATCATGTTACAAATTTACTATTTTAAACAGAATAATTTATTGGCGTAACAATGTTAATGAAAAGGCTTGGTTGAGACTAGATAGCCTGTGTTAAATAAGAATATGACAGAGATTGAAGGATTTGACGAAAGGTCGGTGATGCGAACAATCCGGATACGAAGCTATAAAAGGCTGGTGTTGTATGGTCACGTACAGCTATTGAGGCTCTAAAAGACCATTCGGTTGTTAGACATTGGTTTCAACATCCAGTCGCCTCAAGGTGGGTGATGAAGCGAGAAATCTCGTCAGGATTTTGACAAGGCGACATTTTAAGAGGTCTGTATTATTGAGACGTGTTGGCTGATCGCCCGTCATGAGTGCTGTCAACAGTATATACGAAAATTGTTGAAGGAGGATGGAGCACTCGTAGACAAATTGGAACAAAACTAACTTTACTCATTCTTTCTGCGTGAATTCACCCACGATATGGTTTACCAACAAGGCGAGTAGGCAGCGAAAAAAGCGTTCCCCAATTTGCTGTCCGTCTTTTACGCCTTAGTGTTTGATAGGCTGTATAGAGTAAAGCTGACGTGATTGCTTCAGTTGAGATTTAGCGGATAATAGTGTTAGGACGGAGTCTCTGTTTCCCTCCATTGTCAGCCATCCCTTTTCACGGCAATCTATAGTGTCACTTTGTCCAGAAATCATGATGGCGCCTCGAGCCATGATCATAACCCCGCCAACTTCTCATTTCCAAGCTGACGTTACTGGGTTAACTTGTCCACCCCAATTCCTCGATAAATGGTAGCGCTTGCTCGTGTTAAGCGTGATCTAAGAACTTATACGGCCAGTTGATTCCCTGGCAATAGCAGCCATTGACTAGAGAAAAACCAATCTAAACCTAGCTCGGAGGGGTTTCCTTCCACATGTTGTATTACAAGCACAAAAAAATACGGATGCCATACAGTGACAAAAAGTCGAGCTTTACAACATGAATCCACCATAGTTACACTATAACAAGGAAAATCCTAATTTCGTTTCTGCTGTCACTGATTTAGAATATTTTTTCCAAGTCCCACATTCAGATCATTACTGTGGCCAATAATTGTAAACTAGTTGTGAACAACATTGTTAGGTGGGTTCCATCTTTTCTCTTCTGATTTTAAAATATTCAACCCCCTTTAGGTTCCGAGCAAAAACGACGCGTTACATTAAATTATTAAATAAAATATAATAAAATAATGCTAATAAAAGCCATGGACTTTAAGGTTAAATTTTTGCCCCACCTTAAACAGACTTATTTAACAGGAGTTTTAATTGTTTATAGCCTGGTCTTTTTGCCCAGCGTATTAAGGATTTATTGTCTTTATTGTACAGAACAGATGGAACATAACAAAAACTTTTTGAAAATTAATTCTGTCAGAATGAAAATGATTTTATAAATCGATTCTTGTGGGAACATCAGTTTCATTATTGTTTACTAGTGATTAACGTGAAAATATATCTAGGCCTACTTGTCTGTATAAGGATTGTAGTTGATGTACTTTGAGTGACCTAACCGAGTTAGGGTCGTGTGTGAAGAGATCATTTCCCGAAGGTGTAGGGTTTTAGAGAGTACTTATATCTGATAACATGTTTGATGACATCATCACATCGGTGAGAAAATAGGACTGGAAAACCTCCTCTTAAAATAGTCATCATGAAATTGTTCAGAATGGTGGTTACTCCATCTAATAAGGAAAGACATCAACAAGGCAAAAATCTCTACGAAATGCAAAAACATTTTGAAGCGAAGATTTTCCCTGAATCTACTTTCTGCTTTTTCTACCTTTAGTCAGCTTACGTCACTTTACAAGGTTAGAGTTACTGGCAGAGAAAATGTTACAAATTATTATTTTATGTTCAATCGCATTCATCTGTAATTTATATATATTAAATATTTATATATATATGTCATCCGATATAAAGAAGAAACAATACCCCCCACGGCGTGAAATAATAGTATCTTTAGAACACTTTGTGACAGAAGGCCTCGTTCAACAAAGTGGACTTTTAACAGTAAGCCTATTTATTTGTCACTATATATAACTCCAAGAACAATTCGCGATTCAGTCTATTGAGAAACTTGTCTATGAGAATTTATCTAGAACATGAGATGATTTATCGGCTTTAATTAGTCGATATCCCTGTGCCAGTGTGATTACTGTTTATAAAAAAATATAAAACTCCCAACTTACTCTAAGGAATGTGAGATTTTTAAAACTTTTTAACTTAAAAAAAATCTTTCCCTATAAAATTTAATTACTTTCTATGCTCCTGAAAAGTTAAAATTTTAAGTAATAACTCTATTTGCTCGCTATTTCAATCTCTGAGTATACATTTGGGAACAATGTTTTCAGAATAAAGAAAAACGAATTGATGCACCCAACATTTAAGTAAAGATGCAATTGCGTAACAAAACATTAAATCCCAATAAAGACGTTAAATTGCTTATGCATTTTTGTAACCTAAATAAATAGATAAATAAGTAAATAAATAAATCAAATAATCAATTGACTGAAGATCAAATATATAAAATAAACAATTGACTGAAGAATAAGTATATAAATAAATAAATAAATGGAGATTTTCAATGTAGTTAAACTGTTTATTTTGTAACGACCCTGAATAGTTATTTGGACATGAATTCGGTCAAAATTCTATTTATGATGTGGTTTGATTGTAGATATATAGGATCCGAGATAACTCCAAACTGAATATCACAGTGTCACTGCATGTGTGTACAGAGATTAATCATGGAATATGCTTTTGTGTGTCGCTGACAGACTGACCATTAATAACAGTACATTCATTTTGGTATGACTTTTTATCAGTTACAACGAATTGTAGTTCAGGAAATGTGCTGATTGAGACAGTTGCAAGACCAGGTGGCTGAATTGTCTAGGTGGCCATCATTTCTGCTGGCGACTCGGTGATTAACTCAG
>JAVFBZ010153162.1:0-18914 GCA_032466195.1 Katharina tunicata
ATAAACATCGATTTCCATTATGAAAGTTTCTAGTTATTTCTCAACTATACTTCCAAACCTCGTCTGAATCTCACAATCCCTGTCTATCCGACGTCTTCTCTCCCAGATCCCCCCTTTCTATGTTCTATCTCACCTCGTTTCCAGTTTTTACCATTCTATTTAAAAGGCTCGCTCCCCTCCCCAATAAATGTGTCTTTCATGTCTTATTCACAACCAGCTATCATAACCTGTTCCATTAAAGCCTTTCAAGTGACCACAGCTGGAGGATCGAGTTGGTTAACGTCCATTAACGCCACGGGTATCAGATCTAGGCTAGTCTTGTGAAAAACCTGATTTAAATCTTTTATCTCTAAAGAAACCCCAGACATTTGAAAGTTAATGTTCCGAATGGCTCAATTTAACCCAGATACAAACATATAGTCACGGTCAGTTAAACGTGCTTTATAACACATTCGTATTTTTGCAGCATTTTTAAAAACTGTTAGATTGTTTAGTTATTTGTGAAAATTTATGAAATTGCTTGAAAAGACTTACGATGACATTAAAGCTGTCTGTCCCCATAGTTTTCAGTTTCACCAGCATAAAATCATCGTCTCTTAGAAAGGTCAAGTCTGAAATGAGATGTGTTTCCTTCATCTTGAAGAACGTTTGGAGCGTACAAGTGGTCATGCTCCAAATCGCTATCCCAATTCCATTAACAGATGTGGCTAATAAAGAACGCCGTTCTCCCAACTGACAAAAAGTCACCTGCATGCAATCCATGAGAGATTTTGTTGAGATCCATTTCAAACTGGAATCTGGAGTATACAAATTTTGGCGTATCGGGATGAATATTTCATCTGGAACAATCTCAAAGAAGCCACATACATCAGCCCCGTTGAGGAATGTTTTGTTTGCTCTCTTCTGAGTGTATACTTTGTAGTACTTTTGTCTGCCCAGCTTTAGTTTCTCCTCAACAAGAAGATCTTCGTCTTGGATAAATGGTAAAATTGCTTGTCTTGACTCCTTTAGGATATCCTGCATATTCCACAATTTGACGACACCAGCACTTGACCAAGTCAGCAAATGTTGGAAATGTTTCTTGTCAGTTAAGAAATTAATAGACTGTAACGGATTGGGATGTGCTTGAATCACCAGCACTTGGCATTGACTTGGAACATGTAGTACAACACACTGACCTGATTTGAGTCCTACATACAGAAAGTGATCATCTTCAGAGACGACCAAAGCAGATATCTCGATTCCTGGAGACTCACTATGCAGATCTGCGTTCGGAATGTTAAGTTGAAACGCACACACCTCTTCTCCAGTCCTTAACGCCCAAATTGAGATCTGTCCCAGGCTGTCTGAAAGAATAGCATGCTCATTGCACCGTGTCAGAGCAGAATGGACGAAATAAACATTTTCCTTTCCTATCTCATACAAAGTATCCGCTGTCGTGGCTTCCAAGACAAGAACTTTATTTTGGAAACAAATCACCACATACTTGCCATCATCAGTCACTTGAATAGGCTCTGTTTGTACGATAGTCCCAATGTAACTATACCGTTTAACCTCCAATGTTTTAAATGTAGGAATCTGAACAACATTCAAAGATGGATGCCTATCATTAAACAACAAGAAACATCTCTCTCCGTCCGCCGATGACTTAAATGCAATGGGTTTCCCCTGGAAACATGTACTTGCTTCACAATTTTCCGTCTGCAAATTGAAGCATGAGATCTGATTATCCATTTGCAGAATGATTTTGTTTGGTGATATGTATTTGATGTTAGCATGGCATTTAAAGTTAACCGACAGCGTTTGTTCTCTGACATTTGTCACCATGTTCCACACTACGATTTCTGACCCTCTATAGAAGTAGAGACGCTTATCATTTCCTTCTGTCACTGCGAAATTTTCACAATAACTAAAACTAGTTACGGTGTCCCCGGTGTGAAGATTAAACACTTCCAAAGTTGTGTCTTTTCTGATCAGTAGGTGTTTCTGATCATAACACACGTGGATAAGATCGCCTTGAATTTCAAAGCTTCTCTTCAATACGCCGCCAAGGTGAAGGTAGCCCTTTTGTCTGGGTAAGAGCTGCAACACATCCGTTCTTCTCAGACATTCCAGAGCTTGTTGAGACAGGGACCTTAAACTTGTGAAGGCTTCGGGTGCTTTAGCTAAGCTGTCGGCAATAATAACGAATATGTGGAAGGGGTCGTGGATGATGGCTTCTTTTGATGAGAATAACACATCGGAGAAATACTCCAATTCATTGTCTTCAAAAGTCGTCATGGCGTCATCAAACTCCATCAAAAGTTCTTGTATTGTTCCCGATAAAGCTCTGTCAAGAAACCAGTTCATATTACAGAATAGTTTGCTCTTTACCAGATCATCAACTAGAGGTAATAGTAAATGGGAGCGGCAGAAATGGTACGGGGCACTGCGCACCATCCTTAGGTTCAACTTGTGAAGTTTCTGGACTTGGGACGTTGATGATGTTCTTCCAGTTAAAGCAAAATCACGAGACTGTGTAAGATAATATAAGGCTAACTGTCTGTGTAGCCTAATAGTTAAATCATTGTCGTCGTAGCGGCTGAGGATCATACGTTTGAATTCTGGGTTTTGAAAAAGTAGAACTGTCTGGCCATCTATTTTGCACTCTGTTATGAATTCTTGAACATACAACAATAATTTTCCGATTTTCAAGTAAAGAGGCAATCCTTTCAGAAACTCTTTTCGATTCTCATTTTCTTCCACAATACATTCTGATATGAAGGACTTATTTTCAAACAAATTGTCTGTCATCTCCTTTTCTGTCATGCCATATCGGGAAAGAGCCAAAAAACTTAACCCGTATTTGACTACAGCCAGGCCGATTTTAGATTCTACAAATTCCAGATATTCACCATAAGGATGTAATAAGTTGGGTGTATCTGGGAGAAAAGAAGATGGCCACGAACGTTGCCTGGCTAAGATGGTTTTTAACAGAACAACAGTCGGTTCTTCAACCAATCGATTCACCAATTCCAGTTGCTGATCCTCGGTTATTCTGCGCTGGGTCCTCCGTAATTCTTTAGTTGAGATTTCTTTTATTTCGTTCTCGCTTAAGGAATTCAAGGTAAAGATGTTTTGATGACTCAGCGATTTAACTTGTGCCGTCTCTGAATAAACGAGAATAATTCCTATTGGCAGTTTTTGCGGAATCCAGCTTAGGGTTTTTTCGTTTGGGTTTTCTGTATTGCAGACCTCATCCACAGCGTCTAATATGATTACCAAGGGTTCCCTTACTGAAACTTTATCAGACACCGCTTCCAGTCTCTCCCACCATGCTTCTTTAAGTCGACGGGTCGAAAACTGATCTTCCGTTGTCAATGGTGAAAGACTGAACATGGATGACATTTGATGGCAGAGGTTTAGTAATAAAGCATAGAGAAAGCAGCTCTCTGGAGAAGTTCCAATGTAGCGGACAATGATCTTACATGAATGATTTGTCCACGTTTGAAATTCTCTGGTGAGTTTTGCCATTAGAGTAGATTTCCCTGCTCCTGTGTGACCCTGTACAGCAATAGGAGATCGCATGTCAAACGTCCCTCGTAATGTCTTGCGGAATTTTTCTACTAACTCGTTTCTTCCCGAGAAATTATGATAGAGCAAACTAGACATTCTGACATGGTGTATCTGCTCTGAGATAGGTCCAATGTAATACCGTATGTCAAAGTTGGTTTCGGCCACTGATTCCTCAATCATTTCTTTCAGCCTAATAGCGATGATTTCGTGTAAATCGTGCAGATATGGTTTTCCTTTTGTGCCACTGTGACGAACTTGACGAAGATTTTTCGGACAATTTTCGTAGAAGAAATTTCTTATCGAATTCTTTACTTGTTGTATAGAATGAGATGCTTTGTTTTCGATTTCCTTACTGGTATCTGACGACTTGAACGATTTGTCAATTAAAACACAAAGCCCATGCCGTTCCAGGGTTGGAAGACGAAGTAACCCTTCTTCAAGCTCGGTTTGTGTGACTGCAAGACAGAAACAAGTGACCACCTTAACATGTGTCTACTATAAATTGGCAGGTGTGTGAACAAGATATATGTATATAACCGACCGATTTTATTTTAAGACCAATATAAAAAAAGATAAATTGAGATTTCCTTTATACTAATTAATACTGTGCATGGTATGTGATAGGGACGAGAAGCCTACAGGAATCATATTAGTAAAAGTACGGATTTTGTATGCACCGTGTTACATACAGTAATGAACGATTTCATAATTAGTGAAACGCATCATCTAGCAAGTTACTAGTATAAACCTTGTTGATAAAATAGCATTGCTGTTACCTGATACGTTAAGTGTAGGTAAAACAGTGTTGTTCATTATGCCAGCGTTAACACCAATTTTACAGATCTCCTCCAATACAGCGCTGAGTTTGTGAATTAGATCATTCTCTGCTAAGAACTTCGGGGTCTCCTCTAGATATTGGCCAACCTTAGAAATAAATTGCAGAAATAAAGAGAAGAGTGGTAATATTATTTGATATAAGGAAAGTTTTTTCCATATATAGAAACGAGAAACATGTATTTAACCCTAAGACGCTCTTTTTTTTTTCAGAAGCACAAACAGTCAGTGGTCTCCCAAACTTTCAAAATATTTGATAAGTAAATTCAGATGGGTTATGATATTTTACCATTTTGTCAGTATAACTGAAAAACAGTCTTTATCAATGAAAAGACGTAATTCCTGGATTACTGTTCCCGCCATTGTCAGAAATACGGCATGGCCGACTCACCTGAAGGTTGTAGATGGGTGGTATATTATTACTGTCTAATCGATAACACTCGTCAAGCAGTTCTAAGTCAGGGAGGTTAAACTTTAGCACGATCCCGCGAATCATGTCATATATATCCGCAGAGATGGCTAACGGTACGGGATAGTCGTCAAGCTCAGACCCCAATAAACCCTAAGGACGGATTAAAAAAGGAAACAACTTCTTCAAAGATGTTAAATTTATAACATTGATTACTGCTTTTTTTTGCTGCACGTTCATGGAAAACATACGGTATTAAATAGCGTTGATTTAATTGTCTACATTTACCCTTGCAATTTACAGACATAGGCTAAGGATCATATGAGTGACTCTCAACATGCTGTCATTCAAGGGATGTCTTCAAAACAAGAGAGAACACAAAAAATGATATAGAGACATTTTTGTTATATGTGTAACATATATTTGACGATGTACCTATGGTTTTCGGAATCTGGATAACATTTATTGACAATTTATCTATGCTCGAACAGTATATAGATCTATTTTTTCACTTGTTTTATGACTACAGTAGTTGTCAGCAAGAGTCTCAACGAAAACGTAAACATAAAAATGACAATATCACAAACCAAAAAAGCTACTCCAAGCGACAGTCTCCGGCATTTCTGGATTTCGTGTTGCAAGACCTTGAAGGCTTCGGGATCTCCCGCTAATCTATCAGCTCCCAATCTCAGATCCACAAAGTGACAAGTTAATCCATATCTGTGACAAACTTTCTGAATCTCTGGCAGTGTGACTGACCAAATCATCTCTCGTTCTTCTACCAAATCTAGATAATAAGTTTTAGTTCATTGCCAATTATAAATATTATACAAACAAATAGTACAGCATGTTTGATACTCGGAGTAGGGTCCAAAGCTTAATTTTCACAACTACAAAAATATGCATGGGTTTATTTGTTTGTTTGATTTAGGTTTTACGCCGTACTTTTAGGTCATTTCAGTCATATGGCGGTGTGCCAGCCCAGCGGGTGAAGGAAACTTTCCTAAGCAACACTGGAAACACCACAGTAGTCTATATTTACAGGACGTAAAACAGGAAACCACAACAATCGGTTTCCCGATGTCCCTTAGCTCAGAGCACCAGGGCACAGGAGACTTGTCTAACAGAATCACCCTCCAAATATGCAATGGACGCAGCTCAAAAAATTCATTCTCAAAAGTAGACAGCAATTTACTGTAAAAAAAAAATCAATCAAGCATCCTTAGAATGGTATTTTTTTTAATTTAAATAATATGCCCTCGGTGTATTATTCTGGACGTTTTATTTCATCTACACCAAACATTACTAACGGTGACAGTGAATTAATATTGAGCGTAGTGTGAAAATCAAGCAACTGGTTGTAAAACGAGTAAAAGACCCGCTTGGAACACGGCGATAATAGCACTTTGCAAAGTTACATTTTTTCCATACATGATCCGAGGCAATGACTTAAATCTTAAAAGAGAGGTGATATATTTTTCCAGAATTTTTTTTTTAAGTTAAAGTATTGCTTTTATTTACCTGGTGTTGAACAGACGTAAATTCTAATTTCCGTTCTCGAGGACTCACGAAGTTGCGTGACATCGCGTGAAAAGTTGTGTATAGTTTCTGAGATCATCTTGTACTGCCGCCAAAATGACATTTTCTGAACTATTAAGTCCGTTTCTGGCATCCCTCTTGCTTTCTCTGATTTTTGTTGTCTCTTCTCGGAAGAAAGTGTACTCTGCAGTGTGTTTGCAGGAGTATTGCAGACTTCCGAACGACAGTCTTTTCCATTGGACACTTCGCCATTCAGTGGAGTATTGCCGACTTCCAGGGACGATCGACTTTCCAGGGCTGAGCCATAAAAACAAGTGTGGTTTATTCTCTGTTGTAAACACTCTATTTCAGCTAAATTAAATCCAAGCTACATTTATTTTGCAAGGTATCCTACTCGTTATACCGATAGAAAAATCAAAGTGGCGACCCTCGGATTAAGCCACAAATACCAACAGCACTGACTGAAAGCTACTCTAGACACATTTACTTCATTTAGAATATTAAAAATCTGACATTGTACACAGGGGAGCCATGCAGTACATTCACGATCCCCAACAACTAACCAAAGACTTATTCAGGTCAGTACTTTAGATACTATGTACCGAAATTTGTATGAAAATTGTTTGTTGTTTTTCCGCATAGTTTTTAAATTACATATTTACATGTTTTGTTTTTTGTCCACACACGTGATTTGCCCAATGTTATTTTCTCAGTGTTACACCAACAGGACTACAAGTCCCCCTTCATTGGACAACTATACTGTGTGAGGAAAACTGGGTAGAACACGTAAGACCTATACGACCTTCCGCTGGTAGCAAGTGCACCACCCCACATACAGTCCGAGTGACTGATTTCACTTACCACTCCGCCACAGGATTCAGCTCCAGCAATGTACATGTATGTCCTAAAGACATTTAATTTCAAATCAGTAATTCGGGGTTTATTCGTTGTATTTTTTATTATCAACGCTGTAGTTACATAGCATCTTTATAGAAGAAGAAAAAGTCAAATGGTTTTAATCTTTCGAAAAAGGCTTTTGGTGTAGAGCGAAGTTCTAGTGTATACACTTATGGTCCACTGATACACCTCACCTCTGAGCGCGCTAGTTCAAACAGTCGCTCAGAAAGTATGTGGGTTGGTTGGTCTGTCAGCTACAAGTGGGCGGTTGAGATGTTCTGGGTTCTATCCAGTTTTCATGCCATCAACAATATGGCTGAAATTAGGACTTATACTCCTGTTAGTCTTACATCGCAAAATAAACAATAAACAATAAACGTTATCAGCAATAAACCTGACATTCCCTCGAGCTTTTCATGAACACACGAGAATGGTGCTCCTGGGCCAATCAAAGGCGCCATTTTGAATATTTTAATTCCTTAACGTATTCGGCAGTGTCATTATCATTAATCTACACCTAAGGTGTACGAAAGCTGCATGTGGAATTCATTTCGTGAGAGCTCGGGGCCTGTCATTGAAAAGTCTTGGTTCCCTTGTGTTGTATTTGTTAATTCTATCGATAAATTCCCATAACAAACTATCTAAAAGCTACGACTATTAAATATTATAGTAGAGGTAAAGCGACAGAACTACGGAGATATAAAAACAGTTGATGCCCACTACACTGTTTAAATCCCTAGGCTCGTCTTATTTGTTACTCAGGATAAAGCAATTTGAATGGATTCAATGTACGAATATAAACAGGGACATTGGAATGAACATTGAACAACATGTAGGCGCACTTGCTCGTTTTATGTTTCTAGCAAATGTTCTGTTCTGTGTTTGAAAGATTTCCAGCATTTTTTCTTTGCTTGGGGTTTGAGCTCAAGTTCTAGGGCCACTTTCACAAAATGTCGTACGACAAGAATATTTCGTACGATAAAATTACGTCACGTTAAACTATAAGCGTTACAATATCGTACGATATTTTATTGTCGTACGTCATTTTGTGAAACTCCCCCTCCGCCTATTTGGTGTTCTTTGAGACTTACGCACAGATCCTTAGATACATGGTTACAGCGTGATGCAGGAGTCTCTAGCTTAGTTTTATTTCACTACTTGACAATGACGTTAACAATGAAAAGACGAAACAACGGCTTACATAGCACATACATTTAATGTCCCAAAATACAACAAATATATGGAGACAAACAATTTACAATGTGAGGAAATAATTCGATTACTGATAAGTTGGGTTTGACTTAACTTATAAAGCCTTGACCAAATGCAGCGGAAGCCAATGAATGACATTGATTGATTTGCTGATTGATTGATTGATGATTGATTGATTAATGTTTTACACCGTTATCAAGTGTATGACTGCGAAGTTTTCTAACAGCAGACATCTACTCTGATAGCATCCATGTCTATGGTCACAACCATACAATGTAAAATCACTCAAGTGTTAGCTCTGTTGAAAATATAATTTTCCGTTGGCCCTGATAGCCAGAGACCCCAGTTCGAATCCCGGTGGCGGCAACCAAAATTTTCTTTCTTTACATTTATACAAAAATATATAAAGTGCTAAGTATGACAGCATGGATATATTTTGGGTACATACTGCCCTTAGCCAGAGGACGGATGATTGATAAACAAGGACATAACACAGAAACATAAAACAGCAGAGATCCACATTTCATTGTTTTGTTATTTGGTGAGTATTGTTGTCCAAGATTATTATACATAAGTGAAATATAATTAATATGGCACACCTACTATTGTTGTAACATTTATAAATATTTTAGTAAAATACACATAAAAACTACTGTTTAATTTAACATAGGCCTGCTTGATAACATTATTTCGTAAACAATGTAGTGTAGTGTAGTGTAGTGTAGTGTAGTGTAGTGAGTACCTACTGCACTGCATTGCGTTGCATCATATTACATTCGTTGGATTATATTGCATTTCATCAGAAAAAATCACATTATTACTGTGATTTACACATGCTTATATATATTTTTATCACAAGTAATAACACTGGCACAGGGATAGCGACTAATTAAAGCCGATAAATAATCTCATGTTCTAGATAAATTCTCAGAGAAAAGTTTCTAGATAAACCTGAATCTCGAATTGTTCTGGATAACCTATAGGCGCATCTGGAGAAAAGGCAATACATGTAACATGTATATTGTGAATATAAATATGTGGCGAATATGTAACACACATAGATATATGAGGTAATTGCGTCTACGAGTTAATGGTTTCATTGCAGCAAGCTATGTGTTATTCTTTTACAGCATAATATAAACTAACTTGCACGGTATTGCACCTTAACAACGGTCTGACAATTGACATTTGCCTTTGTACTGTCATATTTATGAAACTTTACACTACTTGGTGTTTAAACATCTACTACACCTAAACTATATGAGTATAACGTCTACTGCAGAGTACGATCGTGTATTAGAAATGGGCCTGGGTTACCTCTCCATGTATTAAACACCTTCTCTAAGCGATTGTCCTGTTCGGAACGGGCTCTGGTAAAAACAAAAAAAAATAATAATGATAATAAAATTACTTGAGCAGAAATACTATTATGTCACAATTTCTTCGAAACGTTGATTGGCACTGAATCCAGGGAAGATAAATCATATTAGTATTTTTGCAGGACATTTCCGATTTTAGTGATGTCCCCCTTTCATGAAGAATATGGCTTTAAGTTACTTGTGGGTCACTGGGTCTTTTTACTATTGATGTCGGAATATATACAAAAATACGAAATACTTTGAACAAAACTGTGTCCTTTCACCTTTTAAGTCCTAGATTTTATAGCTTTTAACAAAAATGTCTTGAATTCAGATTTAAATATGTTAGATAACGAGATGACAGATTATCTAACCGTTATTACTGACCAATCATCCCCAATTCTTATTGACAATAGCAATACCTTTGTTTCTGGGTTATGTACAAATCTTCCACTTCTTCAACAGTGGTATTTGGTACTGTTTGTTTGTTTGGTGAGAAGAACATGTTTCTGGGACCACGCCTTGATTCCTGTCAACAAAAGGGGATTGGCTTACCTTGTACATATATGATTGGTTGGTTGGTTGGTTGATTTATAACCTGGATTCCCAAGGTTATTGCAATCATATAACGGGGGTCATAAGTAAGGACCAGGCGTTAGCTCTATTGCACGAAAACATAAGCTTATGCTTCAACTTCCACCAGACGATTGGATGTCAAATTTATTCGGTGTGACGCTGGCCCTGCTATATAGCCAGAGACACGAGTTTAGAGGCAAGCAAATTTCTCTGCTTCTTGAATATACATTTATACACTTATATATATCAACCAGTGGCAGTGGCATGATAAGGGGACATTGCTACATACGTGAAATAAACCTTAGTACAACGCTTTACACCAAGAAAGAAACAAGCTATAATGCTGAATAATATTGAATCCACTAAAAACACATCTTCGAAAAATAATTAGTGTTATACTTTATTATTTATATGAATGTGCGTAATAACATCTGAGAATCAATTATCTTTCTAAACAGGTAAACGTTGCATCCCCCACTATGCTAATTTACGACGTGTTAAGAGTCATACCTTTAAAAGCTGTCTACTGGCTTCGCTATGGCTGGTTTGCTTTCTGTCTGTTAGGATAGAGAAAATACATGGGTGATTCGAAAGATTTACAAATTGTAATATTTGTATGATTTATGAAGTGGTCATCAAAATATTTATTTTTTTATTTTTTTTCATAAGGTTAGCCTTTATTTACTCAGTTAATGTCTGCCACCTAAACCCAAGCCATCCATTTTCCGTAGCAGTAGACAATTCTGCTTGTCGTCGTTGTGCCGTCTCAAGGACTTTGCTTTGGTTCTAACTCGGTTCCCAATCTGTGAACAATTTTTGGAACTATTACCTTGTTATTAAAATATTGTTAAGGTTTATATAGATTATATAAATATGGCTGTTAATCAGTTGTATCACAAATTGTTGCACAGCAAGTGTTTGGGTGGGAGTATCCTGTGGCCTAGTGCTATCTGAGCTAAGGGGCACGGGAAACCGATTTGGTGTGGTGTCCTATTTTTCGCCCTGTAAATGTACAATGGTGTCATCTTGTGTTGCCAGTGTCGTTTAGGGAGGGTTCCTTTACTCAAAGAGCTGGCGCGCCGTCATGAAATAATCTTTAGTACATCGTACAATCCCAATCAAACAAACAAACGAACCTTGTATTACAGAAAGACTAGGATGGTATATTCGATTGGTGTTTTACATCCTTTCCAAGCTTAAGGCCTAAATGTTGTCTGGCTGATTTGAAACAAAAAAATATAATTAAATCTATAACAGGAAGCAACTGACAAGTGATAGCATTTAGACCTGTATACCTGTCATTAGATGTTCTGTGTTGTTTATTGACTTCTACGTTATCCATATATAAAAGGATACAGAAAAATATTGAATAGGTTTTGCACTTGCTCATTTTAACTTGACCAAGTATGTGATTTCGAAATTTGGAAGAATCGAACTCGCTAAGGTAGTTTATGTATTAAAAATGCCCACCTCGCGAATTGGTAACCTAATTTTTTTTAGAAACTATTGCCGCAGACAAATTTTTGACACGCGAAGTTACTCAGGGTTACTTCAAATATAATATTTTTATAACAACTTCAGAAAAGAATTGAAGACAATGAACAATAAGCATTGCCATTACAATAATTAAGCATTGCACAGTTCTGCAGCTAACCTGTAATGCTGGCGACACTGCTGTGCTGGACGTTTGACCTTAGAGGGTTCACATTCTTTTCCAAGCCTGTGTTTGATGAATACTCTATAACGTGCTGTGTTCTGGCTCGTTGGAAAGGCTGTCTCAGGATAAATGGATGTACTGCAAACTGACATAACAAAATCTCAATATCCAGTTAAGACATCTTCAGAAAGTCGTGCACAAGTTGTTAATGATTAGTGTTACACGTTCATGAAAGTAAGAAGTGGAAAGGTTTAAAATCACATAATTTACCGTTATATAAAATAAACGATAAACATATTCCTTGAAACCTAGTATAAGAGTAGTATCACTTAAACGAACCGAGACTCCAATTTTGATGATGGCAAAATAAAGAGCCGAAATAATATCAGACCAAATAACATTGATAATTGATCGGGGCTAGCCTTGTAACAAATACAACGCTGTTTAGAAAGAAGCTTTAGTAAAGTATTATTTACCTCTTTTCTGCAAACACCAAGTCTATCTAACAACTCATCTTCACATTGTGTTTTACCCCTTTTGACACACTGTGGCGGCACTGGGCGCCAATCTATCACCAATGGGTCGTCTTGTTCTGCCATCGTTTTCTGTCAAATAAAATGTCCTCGGTTGTGCTCTTGGCAACTGCAATTTATGTTATAAAGTCTATCAATTAACATACACATGGCTAATTCACATTGACCATACACATGACTATATGCCATGTAAGTTCTCACAACATGACTAAAGGCGTTGTATTTGGATTATTCTAGAGATCATATACTTCTAGAGTGGTCCACAGATACCCCCACTCCTCCTCTGAGTTCGCGATTTCAAACACTCGCTTGGACTGTTTGAGGATTGGTCTACCAGCTACCAGCCGAAGGTCGAGGGATATTTGGGTTCAAGATTTCCTCCCACAATCAAACTGTCCAATAATCTGTAATTGAGATTTATAGTCCTGTTTGTCTAACATCGCAAAATAAACAATAAACAATAAGCAATATTTTATTGTACAATTGTGGAACTGGTTGTTACAAAATAACGACTATACGATGACCTTTTTGGAGCCCATGCAGTCGTGTAGTCAGGTAGAAAGAAGCTTGTTATGTCTTACTGATATAAGCGTCTAATATTGTTCTTCCTTTACAACGTATTATCTTAAACCTGCAAATTGTCACAGTAGACATATAATGTTGACCCACCTAAATGAGAGTCATCTATCAAAAACAGTTGTCAAATTGGTAAGTGTTTGTGAATATATACGGTAATATATCAATGAGTTTTGCTGGAGAGCCTACAATAAGCGTAGTTTTTAATGGAACGCTAAGTGTTCTAGCCTATTTCAACACACCAGCTCATCAATAAACCAGTATACTACCGGCTTTGTGTCCCTATAAACGTTGACAGCTTATACGGTTGCTATGGCACCAATACACGATCTTCCTCCATGTTCCCGTCATGCCTTCGTTTGCGCCATTACCTATACCGCCCAGAGTTTACGTTAACATGTAGCTAAGTTGACAGACAACCTTTTATAAAATTTCATGTTTCACCGAAATGAAATGAAACGAAATGTATCACGTAGATATGAGGACAAGCAGAGCTGATGGTATAGAGCTACGGCTTTCCAAACAACTTGATCAAGCTGCTTGTAGAAATAAGCAGTCCGAGCATTGCTTAATATATATCTTTAAACGAACCCATGTTAAATGTCCTGATGTGTTTTGATAAACTTACCTTACTGTTGTGTTATTTTAACTAGATTTGTCTTTATAACGCGATTCCTCATTTTCTTTTAAGCTTTGGACATCATTCTTCTTTCCGTCGAGTCTGGTATTCTTCTCAATCTCGGGAAAGGTATACGAGCCTAGTACATTATGATTTGTTCACTATAAGGAACGTGAGACTGTTGAGTTGCTTGACTGTGCAGTTTTCCAGCAATTTTACACAATAACGTAAACATACTCTGCTCTGGAATGCACTGCGCGAAGAATTCTACACAGAAATCATAGACCTTATAATGATCAGCTAAACTATATAGATCTGACCCTTATCCCCGAGAAACGGGATATTCAACTTGCAAATATATATGTGGTTATTGTCAGGCACATTGGGCAAATAATATGACTTGCATTACCTATATAAAGGTTTTATTTGGCCATTATGGAGAGTTGAATGGATAGTGAGTGATTCGTTTAACTCTCTCGCGTCGGTTTGTGTGACCTTGTGTCTAATGGTTATTCTGTTCAGCCACCCACGGCTCAATTCACGCCGACATTTATCAGTTTAGGAACTGCTTTGGGTTATATAATGATCCAATTATCTGTCTAATCATAAGCTGTAGCGGCTATAATCGTTGAATACCAAACTCAATAGAACCAATACTTTGCGGATAATATATACTAACAAATTAGTTCAGCTCTTCATGCATGGGTCATAATGTAGTAAGACGTAATAAAGGGGCACAAATTCCTTGTTTGACAAGAATATTGTAATAGCTTGGCATTTGGCTAATGTCAACTAACAAATAACCTTTCATTGTTTTGCTGCAGTTTGGGGTGTGTTCCATTTTTCCTCTTGTTTATTTTTTTCGTTAAAACCAAATTCCTTTGGCCTTATTTTTCCTTATTGCGGACAACTAAATTTAATACAACAATATCAAATGTAAATTGTAAATCTATTACACTTCCATGCTTAGTGTGGCAATTCTGATATACTCCAGCTCGAGCAAATCTAGACTACCATTGACTTATAGTTGGCAATCGTTAAAGAGAAAATAATCTAGATAGGTGGTAAAAAAAATTAATAGACTAATTCTGTAATTGCAGAATTCGAACCTACCAGTTGATTGTAGCCTGTGGAAACCACTAAAGTGGCCTCTGCTAAAATTGTTATTTGATATTTCCCTTTTGTTATATGTTATATATAAGTTATATGTGAACAAACATTTATGAATCCGCGCATTGGAGTGGTATCGGGTCCATGCAGTCTGATTTTTATTTGGAGGATTCCTTCAAAAATAAATTCCGTGATTTAAACTATGGTGATAATGGATCTACCAACATTTCATACCTTCACAAAAATGCCAGAAGCCTTCAAAAACATTTTTCTGAGATTGTTGGTTTAATTTCAAACCTTAACTGCCCTTTCTCGGTTATAGGTGTATTATAGAGTTGGTTTAACCCTGCCACAGAACCCTACCACAGCTCCACCATATACCTTGTTATACTCCTAATTTTTCCTCCTGTCCATGTACGGGCGGGAGTTAACTAATTATTAATAATGATAATATTAAGTCTTGTTTTGTAAGGGAAGATGTATCAGTCTACGATGAACAGTTTCAATCCCTCTTTATTAAAATAGAATACTCTTAGTATCCCATATCATTGACGAGCAGCCAGTTTACAAAATCAATTGTTGGTATTTTTTTATCGACCACCCAATAACAATGTAAACTATTTCAACGATAAATTACATATGGTCTTAAACTCTCTTCAACCAGAAAACAAAAAATTCACGATTATGTGGGATTTCAATATAGATTTATTAAACTCGAACAGCACATTCCTTCCAAAGCATTTATTGATTTAATGAACTCCTTTCGTTTCTTTCCTTGTGTAACAAAACCTACACGCTTTACTTCCAGCACTGCCACTCTTATTGATAATATTTTAGCAAACACTCACTCTGATTCTTTATTTTCTGGCATATTTTTGACTGACATAAGGGATCAATTTCCTATTTTGTATATTGAAAACCAGAACTCCGCAATGGAACCCAAGGAAAAAAGTATATTTTATCGTTATATAAATTCTGAACAGAAAGATCTGTTTTACAGTTAAATATAGCTCATGCTTACTTGGAAGAAATAATGGAGGAACCACCAGATGAAAACCTCTGTTATGGTGCATTTATTTAAATCCTCACAAGAATATGTAATGAATGTTTTCCGATATTAAATAAATCTATAAGAATTCATGTCCCTATCAAACCGTGGATTACACAGGGCCTATTAACAGCTATCAATGAAAAAAAAAAAAGCCTGTTTAAACATCAACTGACCTTAACTAGTATCCTAATACGCCAACAATATCTTCAATTTAGTAAATAAACTTAATCATACATTACTATCAAAATAAATTTAATGAATTAAACAGCGACATGAAAGGAACATATAGAAAACTATGAATGAACTCATGAATCGTAGAAACCCCCAAAACCTTCATCATCAATTTACAATAAACAGCATAGAAACTACGAATCAGAAAGAAATCGCAAACTGATTTACCGGTAATAATTATTTTTGTTCTGTCGCACGTGACTTAGAATCTAAGAAACCAGTGTGAGTTTCTTATAAAGATTTCCTAAATGATCCAAACAAAACCTCTTTAATGTTCAGTCCCTGTACACCTGAAGAAATTTAAAAAGGTGTGCTGCCGGTGTTGATAACCTTTCAATGTCACTTATAAGGCCTGCTATTGATTAAAAGTCCTCAAATGTGTGAAATTGCTTATCTTTCTTTTCAAACAGGTGATGTGCCATCAGAGATGACAATTGCGAAAATGTGTCTGCATGGAGACGCACATCTTATTTATATTTCTAGACCCATTTCAGTTCTTCCTTGTTTTAGTAAAGTTTTGGAAAAATTAGCAGCCAATCGTGTCAATGATTTTGTATCTGTCCATGCAATACATTGTGTCAATCAATTCGGTTCCCGATCCAACCACTCAACCTTTTTAGTTGTTTTATCACTACATCAATCCTTAATTTCTGCCAAAGAATCCAAAAACTATAGTCTTGTTACCTTTCTTGATTTATCCAAAGCTTTTGATACTGTGAATCATTACATTCTATTACATAAGCTGCACCATTACGGTTTTCCATATTTAGGTTATCTTTGGTTTTAAAGTTATCTTCTAGGTCGCTCTGAGTATGTTAATTCCAATGGTACAGCATCTGATGTTAATACTGTCAGTTGTGGTGTTCCCCAAGGATCTATTCTTGGGACAGTTTTGTTTGTCCTTTACATAAATGACCTTAATGTAGCTTCAAAGATTCTTAAGATTATTATGTTTGCTGACGATACTATTACGGTTATTCTCACAAAGATTGCCCACCTTGTTTGACATTGTTCAGAGCTTCGTTTACTTTATAATTGGTCTTCTTGTAATATATTTTAATGATTGCTTAAATTGGAAAACTCATTAACTTCATTGCAGCAAAAGCATCTGGGGATGTTGGTTTTAATCGCTGCATAAAAGACTGTTTAAATATTAAAACGTTGCTTATCCTATATCAGACATTAATTTACCCTTATTTACTATATTGCAATATTATTTTGGGTAATACCTACGTCACTCATCTCTCACTTTTGTATATTTTACAGAAAAGAGCTTAATGAGTCGTTACTTCGAGGAACAAATTTGAACATACTGCCCCTTTGTTTTCTAAATTCCAGTTACTCATAAATATTTTCACCACCCTCTTTCAGTTCCCTCTAAATTCAAATACCATTTTATTAAACTCAACGAAATTCATTATTATCAGACTCGTGGCCATAATTTCGATCTTTAAATGCCTTTCTATCATACTGACCTGAGCCTTTACATACTGAAAATAAAAAAGGTCGAAGGAATTAAATAAATTATATTTCTCTATTTAAATCCTTAATTCGAAAATACTTAATAGATAATTTATATAACTAATTCAGTTCTTTTCTACAGACCCGGGCATAATAATTGTTCAAAATTGTTTATTCATCATATATGATCAGTATTTATGTATATACATACATAGGCCTACTTGATTGTGTGACTGAGTGACGATGAACAGTACTGGCATATATATAGTGGCTGTAGTGCAGGAATTCATGTGCTGTATTTGTGAACAAAATTATTATTGACCTTCATTTCTTACCGTAAAAAGGTCATGGGAAAAAATAAAAATTCACCAATACTTTTTTTTTTTGCTTTACTATATATACTATTTTTAGACTTCAGTTACTATCTCTTTATTCGTCCGATGTTGTTGTTTTTTTTTTTCAGCCGTCTTTGCTGGAACATCCAAAAATGAGTGAATTACGTGTTGAGTTGTCTCCCCTGCTGTTATGACCCTTGCACAGCGTGTTGAGTGGAAGCACATCAAGATGTCCCAGATTTGTTTGCGATTTATCAGACATTGTCATCTTTCAGCACGAACTAGCAGTAAGATATTAGATGCATGTACATAATTACTGAAAACTGTTTGTGTTTCGTTTACGAAAAAGGTAGAAAAATTGCAGCGGGTTAAAAATCTCTGATTGTTGTTGTTCGATCTGCTTGCTGTCAGTCGAGTAACAGTTACCTTACAAAACTTGAATAGTGACAGAAATATATTTTATATTTATCCGCCCGTATAATACAAAAAAAGTATTAAATGACAACAAGAGAGATACTTCTTTATTCCAAAGAGTTCCTATTTAAGATCGAAGTGTTTGAACTTTCATATGTATCAATTTAGTTTGGCACTGGCAGCTATTTTATTGTATACATGTATGTATAGCTAAGGGCCCTGCCGAGTCTAATGGGCAAGCTGACTAACTGTTTGTGGTGTCTTTCGTGTTGCCTGCACAGCCTAGGGTGGCTTCATTCTCCAGTTTGGCTGACATGACTAGTGAAATAAGCGTAAAACCCTAATCAATGTATGGTGTTATTTGGTACCCAGCCAACAATGTTTGTTGGGACCAATATGGGCTACTGTCTGGGTCCTGCATGGATTTGTCCAGGGTGCCTGCGTGGGTCCCACATTGGCTGCCCACGTGGGCTGAACATGGGATAAACATGGGTATTATATGGGATTCATGTGGGTTCTATATGGGCGCTTTATGGGATTCATGTGG
>JAVFBZ010153173.1:0-21225 GCA_032466195.1 Katharina tunicata
AAACAGCTTGTCCGCAGTGAAAGACTTAATTCTGGATGGAGCTGATGTCAATGCTTGCGTCAATCGCCAGACAGCCTGTACAAATGCAATATACACTGGTAACCAAGAGATGATCAGCGCAATCATCGAGAGTAAATCCTTTGATCCCAACGCGGGAAACAATTTCCGACAAACTCCGTTAATCATATCAGCCATGGAAGGTAATCAAAAAACTGTTGAGGAATTACTCAAACTTGGTGCTGTTGTGGATCAGCCAGATAGCAATGGTCTTACAGCGCTAGGTATGGCTGCTCGCTTTGATCAAACATCTATTGCAAAAATGTTGATTGAGCACGGAGCAAATGTGAACAAAACCACATCCTCGGGGGAGTCGCAGCTTTATCAGGCGTGTAAAGGAAATCGAATATCTACAGCAAAACTACTAATAGGGCATGGAGCGGATGTAAATATAAGTACGAATGACACGGACAACCACCCTGGTCACACTCCACTAATGGCGTCAATAACAGCCGTGCATTGTAGCATATCGATGCATGTTGAAGATGTTGCTCTATCTAATCAGGTGAAAATGGTCAAGCTGCTGCTTGTTAACGGGTGTGAAGTAGATGCACAAGACTACCGAGGTAGAACAGCTCTGTTTCTTGCAATACAAAACAACAATATTTTTGCAGTTTGCTTACTACTTGAAGCCCAATGTTCCCCAACCATTGAGGATAAGTTTGGCCTAACACCTCTGCACTGGTCATTAGAACCCTTTAAACAAAATTATTATCGAACTATTGTGTTACTTCTTTATGGCGCTGATCCAGATTTCAAATTTGACTTTGACAAACGTAATGTACTCAAGATGCTACGAGATATCAGAAATACAGCGCAAATGAGTGTTGACGGCTACCGCGAGTTGGCACAGGCTCTCGTGTCTTCTTTAAATCCTTGGGATCTTGAAAATTTACGAAACCTAGGAAAATTTGTTGGTGTAGAAGACGATGTTTGGACAGAACAGGGCGAGAAAGGAAGTACAGAAAACACACTGAGTTCAACGAAACTAACTCTCCAGTCGTGCTGTAGGTACACGATTCGCAGATATATAGAAAGAAACACTTTGAACAAGGTAAACGAGCTACCAATTCCTTATCGTGTGAAGTTGTACTTGAATTTGAACTTAGAAACGAGCTGTTTCCACCCTGCTCGTGTATGTGAGTTATATATGGCTATCAGAAACAATGACGTTGATGGCGTACAACATCTTGTGCAATCTGGAACCAGTGTAGATGCCCCGTTGTGTGGGAGACTTCCATTGACTTTGGCTGCTGAACTGGGAGAAAACGAAATGGTTCATGCCCTCTTGACATTAGGAGCAAATCCAAATGCTCTGGATTCATCTAGAGAGTCAGCTCTACACCTGGCAGCAAGAAACGCCTATGCTGATGTTGTTCAAACTTTACTTTTACGTCTCCCAGAATTGGAACTGCGCAATAAAGAATTAAGAACCCCACTGTTGGAGGGCGCTTTTAATGGTGACAGTTCAACGTTTAAAATTTTGCTCAAAGCGGGTTCAGACCCAGCAGTTTCGCAGAAAGATGGTATCACATCCCTCCATTATATGGCCGGAAACGGAAACTCTGAAATAGTGAGGTATTTGTTGGAGCTCAACGTAGATCCGGACGTCATGGACTCTTCCGGTAATCGGCCCATTCACATCGCAGCATCCAAAGGGCGTATTTACTCGTCATTCCTGCGGCTGCCAGCTCTTTATCGTCAAGACAGCTTTATAGATCACGTCGGAGTTGCTCGGGTTCTCGTGGCAGCTGGTTGTGACGTCATGGTACGGAACCCTCGAGGAAGAAATGCGCTGGACATTTCAAAAGCTATATTACCATCGACAAACCCTGAACTTATCAAATATTTAACGAGCTTATTCCCCTGACCATATAATTTATCACACACTTTTAATGAAATGAATTTAAAGAAAATTGATGTATTCCTTTCTGGCGTGGCTATGGGTACGTCACTTATCTGACGTCAATGTTTTCCAGCAGAAAACTTAGACTTTGATGATTCATCTATGCCAGACATGCCATGTCCTTGACCCGGTGTCAAAACAGATAACGTTAGCTTTTATCACAGTGCAAGATTTCAAGAAATTACATAATACATATATAAAGCAGTCGTGTCTTTTACTATATTTGACACCTTATAAATTCTAGAAACTTTATATTTGAATCGCGATAAATAGTGACAGGCATGTGATGCTGGGACAGTAATTACAGATGCACTTCAACAAACTGAGTGACGAATTCGTTGTACTCTATCTTTATCGGAGAACGACAAATGGGCAGATATTCCAAGCTCGAAAAGTGTATATAAGCGTCGTGTCGACAGTCTGTCTCGTGGCTGATTCCATTGTATCACGGTGTGATCGAACTAGACAACAACAATTGCCTCACAACAAACCAAGTATTTTACAAGTTCAAATTTCTGCCATCAACAAACGAATCCACAGCCATATCTCAAGTATTTTTAAAAGGCAGACAGCATTTCATAGAGAAAAAAGGCCGCTGATCCGAATAGTCTATTTGTCTTGAATAAATTGAGTGATGTAAGGCAGTTGATCGCATGTGTACATAGATATTCTCCAAATGCACAGTTAGATTTAGTTTGGGTTAATTAAGTAACAGCAAAATTTCAACTGGAGTTTCAAGGCTTATTATCCCTTATCCACTAACGTTTTAACAAAACACCCGAATGTTAACGCACTAATAGAAAATGTAGACCCCCAAACAAAAAAACAATTCGGTCTCAGTCGTGTTAGTACCTTATGAAACAATGGAAAGTGCTTAAGTGCTGTAAAATATGATCTAGCCACTATGCCAGGTTACGATTTACAAGCAATCAAATATTTTGCTAATTGTCCTCCCAAACTGTACAACTGTAACAAGGAGCATTGTATTAAATAGCTTTGTGCACTCTATTTACATACATGTATGATTTAAATCAGCACCATCGTCAGGTAATGTCCGCAAACTACACGTAGTCAAGTTGGCAGAGCCCACAGGCCTACTACTCGCTTTGTGTGAGGATTTTGGTCACACGCACTGGACCACAATGTTAATATCTTACAAGATGCAGGTTATTTTATACAAACCCTCCTCATTTTGACCTAATTTCAGATGTAAACGTGTCCTTCGTTTATGCTTAAACATAGATTCAACAGTGCATCTGCCTGGTTATTCATTGCAGCTTTATTTATATCGCTTTGAATTGATTTTTATAATCAGGCATCCATAAAAGAGTCGAACAGGTACCAGCTATCGAAAAAACAATTGTAATATATATTTTTCAATTTGAACGAATAACTAAATCAATAACATGTACGTTACAATTCTTTCTGTTTACAAACCGCTTTGTCAGTGTTCAATGGATGGCTTACCTGTTCAATATAACGGCTGTTTCTCATAAATACATACATGGACAAATAATTCAGCTGCGACCAATGTTATCTAAGCATTAGCCATACCTGAAAGTGGAGTAAGTTCTATCCGAAAGCTTGTATTATACAGAAATATGTACAAAATCAAATATGTTGCGTTGTGTTTGAATAGTTTTATCGAAGGATATTTCTTTGTTATCTAACACCAATGAAAACAAACGCATTTTCCAGAAATGGAAAGTTTGAACACCGAAAAAACAAATTTGGTTGTGTTTGTTGATCGGACCAAGTTCAAGGTGTTTTAAATAATTTTTTTTTATTTTCCCATGAGTCACAACAAATGTCAGACTATGCACATATACTCCACGATATTCATCTTGCACTGAGCAAAACTGAGCATATGTTATGTACTGTTTTAAGTAAAACATGTGCCTAATGCCAATATATTGATCTCATGTTTGTAATACTCGGGTTTGCATGATCAGTGGATAAAGAGGTTTTAATTAAAAACGATAGAAAGCCATATTTGAACACGCTTTTGTTTTGACTGTCGGCAATGGCCAATTGCAAAGGTTTTATACTGAGAATGGGCGCAAAACGAACTGAAACGGGCAAATACTCTATGGTATATGTGTATTGACGAGTAATTCCCCTTTCAACTGAGTTCATTTTGCTCACCTTTTTTCTTGATTTTGCAGGTGAGTGACTCCCTATGTGGTAAGAAGTTAAGTTAAGCATTTTAAGCATAAAAACGAAATCTTGTATTTTTAATAAAGCATTGTAAGTTCTGTCTTGGCCAAAGTTAGTCTCCATGGTATACAATTTTGTTAGTGACTGTTCAATATTAAAATGATTTCAGTCACTTGGAAGATTTTCAAATGTACTTGTATTTGTACTAATGCAGTTAGTTAATATATCTATGTTTGAACTTTGTTTCCATTTGTGCTCATTTCAGCTTTAAACATAGAGGCTTAAAAGGCAGACATTGATATGCTATATGTTACATTGTAGAACATTCGGTGTAATGTTGCCGCGTACCAGTCAAAAGTTGATACGAAGTCCGAAAGAGCTATGTCTGAGCTAAGATCAAACAGTGCAGCAGGTAGGAGTTTTTGTGAAGCGTGATCTAATATAAGGGATCTGTGGTCGATCTTACCTAGACGGAAATAGCCCTTCAACGTACATGGTATCAAACGGCTAAACCGTCGCTGCGAGCATTATATCCCACAAAGAAGCCCCATATTCACAGATCTCTCATCGATCCTGTGGCAAATTAGATAAAAACACTGATGTCCATTGCATCATACATTTAGGTCGTTTGAACGATGCCAAGTGTCGCTTTTTGAACTTTTAATTCCTTGGCGTTTGAAAACTGATCAAAATTGCTGTAATTGTTTGTCAAATAGAAACCCAATAACTGCGGATAAGTTCAAAGATGATTCGATACCTTGCGTTCCGTTACCTGGTAAACGTACCACTGTGTTGTAGAGGATGTCTGTTTGTATAACAGTTACCATAGCAACTAGGCAAACAGGCAATGGAACCGTATTATGCGACATTTAAATTTGACATGAGTTTTAAACGACGAACTGTCTCGATTCAACATTTAACGCACACGTTGCTAGGGGTGATTATTAATCAGAAATCTTATGCGGGAATCATATAGTCCACTTCATTTTAAATTATATATCCATAAGTAATAAATATGTTGGAAGATAATATATGTAATCTATTTTGCTTACGACGTCCCATAGATTTGTTTTATCCAGATGTTACAACACAATTCACTTTTAAACGGGTTTATTTAAAGGGGCAGGAAACAAGAGAAAGTCATACAAATTATAGACCAGATCAAGTTGTTACATTGTTTTTCTAGAATTACACGTTTTCCACTGAAAAGCACTTCAACTGAACTACTGTAAGTAAAATGTATCGTGGACATTTCATGCTACATTTGTTGTTGAGATCATGTCACTGAAGTAAATGTCTATTGAAATGTTGTTGATCGAACATATAAATTTATTCTGTACATTTGTACAGTTTCTGTTTTGCTAGAGTAAAATTTTTCGCAATTTATGTTTTCTGTATCTACAAGAAATATATATAAAACATGGCGCAAGAAGTCCACCATACATTTTACTTGCAGTAGTTCAGTTCAAGTGACTTTCAGTGGAAAACAAAGAAATCTACAAGATATTTAATAGCAGATTTTTCAACAACTTGGTATGTATGGTCAGTAATTTGATTGTGTTTGTTTTGTTTACTTCCCCTTTAACTATGAATTTAGTTGCCCCCAAGAGCAAACGACCTAGACAAAGCCTGACACGTAAACGGATCACACGTATATCTTTATTGATTAATGTGCCTATACTTCAGGTTAAACTGAATAGTCGTATTTTCCTGAATGACGATTTATTTTGCTTGCGGTCAGTTAATCAGTTGATTCCTAAGATCGAAGCCATTAAAATACGACTTTGTGCAAATTTGCACGCGGGATTATTCTTATATAGAAGATTAGTATTTATCATCTACGGTAATATTGTCACCAAACTTTTCAGAGCCGGTTGGTAATTTATGAATTAATTTATTTACAATTGATTCGAAAAGAAAGAATACATTTTAAGACACGTCTCTCAATTTTGCAAATTTGTACTCTAACTTGAATTCTAACTCGTATATAAGATATTAATTCGGTATGCACTAAATGGCCAAGAGGAGGGCGAATGGACTAAATAAATTTGTTAACGTCTATGGCAGGCGAGCAGAAAAAAATGAAGGATAAATATATTCCATAATTTAAAGTCACAAACGCACCCATAATTTGGATTTTTGAACTAATTCCTTGATTTTTTTAAAATTTGATGTTTGTTCAGAAATTAAAACAGTCACGTTCAAATAAAAATTATTCATTGGGTACAAAGCTTGCACGGACTAGGATAAATATTGCAGTTATTCGAATTTAACGAAAAGAGGCCATATTTGCTAAAAAATACATTGATTCAGCCGCGGTGAATGATCTTGTTTGTAACTAGCCAACATGTTGAACCTTGTAAGGGGTTTGGCTGACTTCTGTACATCAAAGTGTATCTGAGATGTGACAGCAGATTGACACATTTCCAATTAAAATTTCTGGCAGAATTTTCAGATTTTTTACTTTTACCTGGCTTTAAAACTACCTTTACCTTCACATCTGGAAGTAGAATTAACGTAATACCTCTAACTTTTACTTTTTTAAGAATATATATATAATTCATGTGATTCTGTGAAAACCCAAAATACAGCATATTTGGGTAACGTCACATACACACCCAAAATTTTGATTTTTCAACTAATTCCGTTTGCATTAATTTTTACAAGATTGGATGTTTGTTCAGAAATTAAAACAGTCACGTTTAAAAAAATGTATTCATTGGGTACAAAGCTTGTACGGACGGACCAGGAGAGATCTTGCAGTTATTCCAATTTAACGGAAAGAGGGTTGGTCATATTTGCTCAAAAAGACTTTGATTCAGCCGCAGCGAACGACCTTGTTTGCAACGAACCAGCATTTTGAACCTTGTAAGGGGTGTGGCTAACACGGTTGACTCGGGGAGAGGTCGGTACATCAAAATGTGTCTGAGATGTGACAGCAGATTGACACATTTCCAATTAAAATTTCTGGCATTTTTACTTCATTACCACATCGTCTACTCACACACATGCCTTTCAGACATATTAATTATAGAACCATTTTACCTGCCAACGCATTGTAGTGGTTTTAACTGTGGCGTCACGGTGTCGTCCACTTATGACTACGATTTGAATTTTACTAGTCGACTTATGACTACGAGGGGAGATTATGACTTCCCGATTGGGGTTAGACTCCCAGAAGAGGCTATCCCAGCATCTATCTGTTAATCCCTTTAGATAATTCAGTGAACAGTTTTCTGTCAGCTGAACACTTCTATTTCAAGTACTTTTTACCCAGTGTATTTGGAGGAAACTTCAGAAACTAGGCCTGTCATTAGACTACAATACAAGGACTGGGCTTTACCACTTGGTTAGACTGATGGCCCCTTATTCCTTTAGCCAATGTTGATGATGTTTTCTTGGAAACCATGGCGCATATACCAGACCGCGCAGCATCTTTTGCTGATTACATGGTGGAAACTTGGTTTGAGGGATTATTCCTACCCTCTATCTGTATGATAACTATGGAGCGAGAACAACTAATCATCTGGAAGGTTGGCACAACAAACTAGCGCGTATGTCTAAGAAGGCTCAACCAAACATATATGAATTCATAAATACCACAAAGCTTGAACAAGCTGCCAATGATGTAAAAATGCTACAGCTGGGGGGCAGGGCAGAGCCACATTAAAAGAAAATGAAATACCGCGGAGTGTTACACCAATTCGAAGACATGAATCAAAGACTTGCTAAAGGGGAATATTCACTTATGTACCACGCTTGTTCCAATATGCTATCATTTTAACATTTCGTTTAAATCTTCTGTTAATCCATACAATTTATTTCTAACATTTCTATTTATTTACTGTTGTGTGCTGCAAATAAAAACGTGTACAGCAGTCATTAGTGTTGTTCTTTGTTAGGTCATGTTGAGTTGCCTGCATCGCTGATCCGCATAGTTAATCCCGTGAGTTTTTCTTGGAGTCGACTTATGCCTACGAAATATTTTCCTCAATAAGATCTAAATTTTCAAGTCGTAGTCATAAGTGGACATAACCGGCGTCACAGACCTTCACGACAATTACTAACCAAAAGACAATGGCATTCAACTCATAACTGTTAATTATGGAATCGGTATTAACAATAGATTAAATGTTTCGTTTTAATCCCAAACATTACTGTTTATTAGGAGAGTGGCTTCTGTGATCACCAGCTGGTTTTAATGGTATTTCCCCTGTTTTCCAATAACACTGTCTATGCACCGTCCTCCTGTAAGTGAAATGCCCTTAAGTACTGTTCCTGCAAACAACAGTACATGTACTTGCATATCAACTCCAGTAGGCCTACTACCACTCATCTATCAAAGTATATTCCCTTCTCAAGGAGTAGTAATTATATTCTGAAATTTTCGTCACGGCTCGCTAATTGGTCAGGTCAATGTTTATATTTGGGATCTTTTAATCGTCTCTGTAACACACATCAGCACAGACCTAGTTGTTTTATTTGAATATAGCCTTGGTCTGTCAAACACTGATTAGCTATAAGCTTATAGAATAAAATATAATCCTTAGCTATTGCCTACTATTGTTTGCTGGAACCACAACTAGATAATTGAGTATTGATTGATGTGAACGAAATCCTCCAGCAGAATCGAATTTATTGCTAATGTTACCTGACGATGGCAACCGCAGCATTCTACCATTTCACCATCTACTTAATCAAACACTACTTACCGTTCAGTCCGGACCGTAACGCAGAAAGTTACCCTCACACCTACTGCATGCATAAAGCTAAAATAAACTATACTATACCTCCATCAATAGCTAGGTATCATAGACAGAAGATTGACATTGAACGGAAGGAAAGAATGTTATATTTAAATGCGATATAAAACCAAACTGAACAAACACTGAATGAGATTCGGAGTGAGTTCTTTATACGCCATTTATTTCCTGAAAGTCGAGTTTAAATTTTGTAAAGGAGATTTGTCAAAGGGCCAAGAAATCAAACGGTTCAGACAAATTGTCATGACAAAAGATTTACGTTCAGCTCATAAAGGGAGTGTTGTTGTAGATTTACGTTCAGCTGATAAAGGGAGTGTTGTTGTTGATTTGGTCTTAGCGTCACTTAAGTATGGACAGCTGAATATACTCTCTTTAATTGGCCGTTATCGTTCGCTGTTTAATTTACCAAAATAGTAAAGCTCCTATAAAAGTCAATACGATATTATGTCATTATAGACCCATAGTTATCCAAGTGAAAAATCGTGATATCATGACAGGAGCAAATCGATCACATAAAGTTGTTTAAATATTTACTGCCTCTGCCGAAAAGTCAGTTTCGTTGTTTGTTTGGTCATGCTTAATTCCTCAACCCTATTATGCATCCCACAAATTAATGTTAAAAATTGATTGAAGTTTTAATCGTTTATGTCCAGATTAGAATGCATAGTTGTTCATGCACCCGGAGAAAAGAAAATATGAAAACACACGACAAGTCATGTTGATAAACCCTAACTTATTTTTACTTTTTCCTCTGTTAAATGTAAGAGATTGTTGGCATCACGCTGGTACAAACAATTTATATTATATCCAGATGATCATTGTGTTTTTAATGTTTTTGATAACAGTTATAATGTATCAAGGAGGAAACAGCTGGCCTGACTGGTTGATGTAAGTCACGTGTTAAGACTTGGATTTGCCACGGTCAAAGTTTTATTGGCAAAAAGTTCGAGTTGAACAAATTGAAAGGTGCAACTGGACTTGGATTAAGTGGATTTTAATACACATTGGTACATCAGATTGAATATAGTCTTGGTCTGTCCAGTACTAATTAGCTATATACTTATATTAATCATTCAGGATAAATCTAATTCTTACGTTTGAGTTCTTTGATTCCATTGGTACAGTAACGACATAATTAGCTATTGATTGATGTCCGCGAAATTATCGAGCAGAATCAAGTTAAAGCATTCACGTAAAATTATCCATTTTATTTGGAAAAATAGATCAATCACAAACCAACAGCTTAAATTTTAAAAAGCGGCCATTGATCTCTCCGTGTAAAGCGCCGATATCATAAAAAGAATATTATGGAATGTGTGTCATAATGGAGAAATACACAAGGTGATATACAATTAAAATTTAACAAAATAAAATGACAACGAACTTTAATCAAGCCTTCCTAAACGTGGTTTTGATAAACGACCGTGTAGTTAATAAATTTAGATAAAAGTTCCTGGACCAAAAATGAAAATTTGCTATGAAGCAAATTGGGAAAACCGAGCAATGATGTTGGCATTCGTAAGCATGTAAAGCTGAATAGATCTATAATTGACATTTACAATCTTTACCTCTAATGGCTCGCTTTACCATAATAATTACGCCCATGTAAAGGTCAATCTGTTCAACCAAATCCATCAGTATCACGTCTCAGAGCTCATGAATGATATTTTCCTGTTTTCTAGATAACGCAAATCATGGAAGAATAAATATAAACTCAATATCAGTTATCCCCGGGGTACGGTAATTGAAGCAAGTCGACAACGTTAACGTGGTGTAAGGATTTGCTGCTTCACAGGAGTTTAGTGTTATGTTTGGTAATGGTTTCATTGCACTCAGACTATCGTTAAAAAAGGAATGTTCTTGGAACATAATTAATGTATCCTTACCTGTGGCGTGACATTTTAATAGTTTTACGGACATTAAGTGGCTATGACCCGTAGATAACGTAACATTCATTGCAGGGTTGGCGTAAGTTATAAGACGCCCATCCTGAATCTATTCGTGGCAGCAATGTTTTACGATTTTTCTATAAAAATGCTGGTTTTTTCCTTTAATTTTGCATACAGTCACCTGTAAACGTGTGCATCCTGACGGAGCTGAAACCAGAAACCTATTTAGAGTATTTCACTTATACGACGGTATTTGGTGTTTGGCGAAGAAACCAAACGAGTCACCGAGCGGCTTGGAATATTCAGAGGTTAATGGCCTGCAGCTATGTACAAAAAACATGTCCGTTATAGCGGACAATTAGATGATATATTTTAATATCTTTATATTCGGAAATTCCTATACAAATTGATAATTAATATTCCCTAAACATTGCTTTAGGAATGTCCTGAAATATTTCGAGAACAGATTAAACGTTGTCTGGTACAGGTGATCATCCTAATGATGCACTAGCATGTTTCTGAAGACAGCACTCCCCGCTTTCTTCATAGGTAACACATGAACGTGATAATTCTAGGCGGGTATGGACAAAATAATCGCCATTGCCTTCAAATTCAACCAATTTCTGGCATTGTTCGTCCATTCGTTCGACCTCATGGCTGTTCGAAAGGTTTTAACATTAAAGACATTTTTCCACAATATTAATGTTATGCTTGTGCCATTTCTTTTTCTTAACAGTTTTTCGTAATGTTTTCTTAAAACTCTGAAATTTATTCGTTTTTTTGGTCGGGCTTAAACCTCGTACGCTTATTTAAAAACAGCTAAAAAGGTTGAATTCGAACACCAGATTGACGCACAAGTTTACCAATCATAAACAGTAGCGCTGTACCTATAGGTAACCAAACCTATGCATGATTGGCACATGAATTAATGTTTGGGAGCTAGCCTTATTCATTTTAATCCTTTATGACAAATCAGTCGTCGGCAGCTGTAATCATTTTATGAAGAGGACTATACTGTACACTATCTGTAAACCCTTATGGATTTCATCCCGACTCGTATGTTAAGCATCCCATAAATATCAATAAATCAATAAATATACGAATGTGTATATTTCCCTTCAGCACTGTTAATAGTTTTAATATCACTTATTATCCGATCTAGCAGGTGCCGAGCGGAACATCTTTAAATGGGTCTCGTATTTCTACGTTTAGTTTCCATAGTGATAAAGAAACTCTACAGGGATGATAAGTTTGCAATAATCGTACGTTATTGATCACAGTCGCCATTGTTATCACACTTTAAAACTGTGTTGTCATAAACCTTGAAATTCGAGACAAAACATAACCTCCTGGAAGTTAGATCTAATTTATAATTCTTCATTATGGAATCTGCTTTAGCTAGTTTTCCATTTCCAAGAAGTTATAATTGATTACCGCGATGTCTCACAGTTAGCTCGCTCATCAATATACCTTGTAGACGATAGCCTGTCGAGTATAGTCTGCCGAGTACTGATTAGCTATAGGCTTACAGTAATTATCCAGGATAAATATAATCCTTAGTTACTTTCTCCTTCTATTCATTGGCATGCAACATAACTAGATAATTAGCCATCGATTGATGTATTCAAATTAGCGAGCACAATTGAATCCACAGCGGATTCAATTAATATTACCTGACCATAGCTTTCCTGGCGTTAATCCAAAGTTATATAAAAATAATGAAATTTCCATCTATAGACGACCGTCGACGACTTTGTATGTGCATCGTCCTCAGATTTAAACATCGGAGATACAACACTGTCTAACGTTTTACATGTGATAATACAGAAGCCGCCAAAACGACTTTCCGCTACATATGATTCGGGTAATTGCTTTTAATCCGCTTAAGGTTTTTATCCTGGAGATATGTTTTCACAAACATATAATTATCTCTCTTCTTTGATTCATAAATCAGTTGTATGTTTGTGAAAACATATCAAATCACATGTCCTATCCAAAATGACTTCAATATATCTCTTCTTTAATTCATTTATATCAATTTTAATTCCTTTGTCAGATTATGAATACAATTGTAATTTCAGTGCACTCGTTGTAGAGTATTCATTCCATAGCATGTTATCCCAACATCTCTGTATTACATAATTACGGTTATCATTGATCTGTCTTGGTGTGTTCAACTAAATCCTGCGTAACATTATGTGCAATCATTTTTGAAGTGAGCGGAATAAAGTTGCCCGTATGTAGCACACGTATCATCAATAAGCTCGCTATGCATCTAAAGGCGTTCTCCAATAAAGTACTATGTAACAAATATTGACTTGCTATCTGCTGGTCACTGTGACATATTATCTCTCTGTAATATGCAAATTCTAATAAACGTGCCACGGAAAATGTCACATTGATGCTTTAGGATGATTTATAATAATCTCCTTTAGGTTGGCTGGTTGTAGAATTAGTTGCGTTTACCATCCATTAACTTATCCTTTATATATGTCTTAATCATGTAAAAGGGGTATTCAAGATTCATGTTTTGTTTGAATAGATCGATTATGATCCAGACACAGTAAAGGAAATGTGCACAACATATGAAGAAGACGGACAAATGTAAGATTGGTTGGAATTACTCACTTTAAATAAGGTTCACCCTTAACGGCGTTTCAACGACTCTTAGGATTTTCTTGTCATTGTTGTAGAATATGATGTGACTAGTAAAAAATATTCGAGCAATATACTGGCACTTGAGACTAGATGTCTCGACCAATTGATATGAAATGTTTTAATAACACACACCAAATAAAACATGACAAATAATGTGCTTCTTTATTAAATTGTATATATCTGGCCACGAAGTGCATAGGTAGGATGCTATATGCTCCTTTTACATATTATAGTTTATTCGTTGGAGCTTAACATCAATAAAAATTTAAACATGAACACCGAATCCTATAGCTAACGGAGTATCAGTTTGACTCTTTGTTTTGTGTTGCTTTGACTTGAGATATCTTTCGGGTTTGGCAAACGACGAGCTAAACATTTACCTGTTCCATTTTCTGATCGGTGTTATCAAAGGACATCTAGAAACTCGTTAAGCAATAAAATTGCTGTAGCTTGACATCACCACGTGACAATAGAAAAAGCGTAAACCAATCAACTGTCTGACAAATTAAAACGAGGTTCCAGAGGAGCGGTGTCATAATACCTACATATTATTTATTAGTATTTAAAAAATAAATTCCAATCAAAATCGTGTCATAACGAAGGGTGTTAAATAAACGGTACAAAGCTTGTCGGCGTCAGAATGTTTCAGAGCGGAGACACTGGCTCGGCCTTGAATTAAATATGTATGGTTTAGACACAAGCAAATTACAGGGGATTACAGGCGACGGCACAATCATTAGTCGGTGGTAGTTTCCTGTCCCCTTACTATCTATTGTGGCCTGGCTTTTGAGGATGGAACATCTTACTTTGCCAAGACATTTCTAGTTATAATTATCACCCGAGGGTATATATACAAAGACGATACTGCCAAATTGTTTTTCTTTTCTGACAAGACCGATTCTGTTTGTGAATATGTAAGTGATACTACAACAAAGCTCCTGTAGACGATCCTCATAATGCTCCCAGAAACCTGATCTTAGCGATATCAATTACCAACAGACAAAGCACACGGATTAAGTCAGATCAAATTTCATACATCTGCTTATTGAATGTTTTGTATCTGGAGAAAGGAATACCTTTGAACTGAAAAAGGGATGTCGCTACCCTACGTTCATTACCAAGATTAGAAGATAACCCATTAGCTCAATTGGTGCACGTGCCAAATACCACATACCACATACACTGAATGACTGTTATATATTAAATGAAGAGTCTAATAAAGCTAATTAGCGACGTGTGTCAGAGAAATATAACCAAGACAACATTTACATTTCCGTTGACAGCAAACAAAAAAGTAGTAATGATCTAAATCGTTTAACAGTTCACACTTTCAGTTGCGTTTCATTAACTTACTGAAAAATACAAACAGATGTTGATTCACCGGCGCTGTTTAGAGTATATAATCTGTATTGCAGCATATAACTACGTTATAGAAATCTCGTTGATGTTTTATTCACTTGGTCCCATATTCATAAAGCGACTTAAGTTTTATTTAAAGTTTAAAACCAAATTCCAAATCTCATTTTGAAAGCAAATGGAAACTTACACGCTTTTTCATTGGAAAATGAAAGGTTAAAATTTGTCAAAATGTTTCATTTATTAACCAAATATTACAGCAGCTTGATGAACACGGATCCTGATCTACTTTTTACCGAGAACAACCAGTTGATCATGTATAGTAATTGTAGTGAAATAATGTTTGATGACATACAGACATAAGAAAGTGAAATTACCTTTATTGGATCTTCTTAAGATACATTATTGTAACCATCGTTCATTAAAATGAACCCTAAAGTAATATAGTATCAGAGTAACTCAGAACAAAGTAGACTATAATTAGACTTTATTATGACACCAAAAGTTCGAAGACGTATGTGTTATTGGACTTCTGATGACACAAGGAATTCCGATAATATTTAAAACCCATAAGACTTTGATCTGCGTACCACATCACTCAGAATTGATCCATGGAACTATTGAATTTAACACTGAAAAACCGCGTACGAACACAGATATGACAAAGTGATCAGTCATAAATATAATAGATTATTTTCCACTATGTGATACATCAAACGCTATGAATCATAAACGACATTCAGTTTGCTCCCACGCTGTATATTTAATGAATTGACAGCATCCATGTGTTGAAATGAAAAGACTGTTTCCGACAGTAGATTCAAATCTACGCTTCACAGATTTGCCTTCTAATGACCCGTTTATCTAGAGTTGTATGCCTGTCGATAAGCAAAAACATTTTCATCATAATTTTGATATTAACAGAAGCTATATCGGCCACAAATTTGGATTTGAGTCAAGATTTATTTGAGGGCCCGCGTATGACTTACACAAAACCTGCTTGTGTATCGCCATGCCTTAACCTTTTAACAATTCAGTTTGTTTCTCTTACGAGTTATCCTTCGTGTGAAAAGTTGATCCAGTTGTATTACGATAAGGCGAGTTTATACGAAGTAAGTAATGAATTTAATTCCTGAAATAGTAAATTCTTCGTTAAGGTATATTTAAATGGAGTAGACAGTCTCACTCAAATTATTGCACTTTGTTTCCAAAGAGTGAAGCCGAGACAATCAAGTTAACCCATTTTTCACGTTTTTATCTAAATCGAGTAAACAAATTTCGTTACCTGATATCTTTTCCACTGTGTCTGGGTAAACATTACAGTTTTACCTTGGCGTTTCTTATAAAACCTGATATTATTATACCAAATAGTAAACCTATACACACCTGTAATCATACTCAGATTACAATTATCTGATAAACTAAAGTGGTTATTCCACAGACCTGCCAATGGATTAGTTCATTATATCAATTAGTTGCTATCTTTAGGATATTTACCCGATATCTGGCCATACTTAAATAGGCTGGTATATTTTTCGAAATTAAGAGGAATACCAGCACAATATCAGCTGTATTGACCAGCATTTTTTGCTGTTGTCGTAATAATTTTTAAGCAAAAAAGTTGCCTGGAGAATGAATCGTCTAAATCTGACTGTCAACGAGTCAACTTCTTGATTCTCTATTTTAGAATGATATCTGGCAGTAGGGCCTACACTCCATCACGTGACATACATGTAAATCACGTCACATACATTAAGTTCTGACTTTCTGTTATATTGGCATCATCTTTAGAACGTCAGAGCGTCATTACTGGGCTCAGAAGAAGTGACGCCTCCTCAATCAATTTTCAATAAATGACGCAGCCAATCTTGAGCTGTATTGTGAATTATGTTGGAAGGCAGCTTTAGATGTATGCGGGCAATGACGTACCAAAGCAAAATAATTATTTGAATTAATACTTAGACATGGATAAAACATAAGTTCTTTGTAAGACATAGAAAAAATAATCGACTCTTTTAAGCCTGTATGAAATAGTTTGCAACACAAAGAACTACTTATACGCAGCCATTTTACTTGTCTTTGGTTTTTTTCGTCCCAATTATTAAAGAGTATAATTATTGTGTGTCTTGAAGAATTTGCTATATGACTCCAAATATATAGTGGAATATCAAACATTTAAGAGAATCCAAATACATTCAGTGAATATAAAAACTACTTAATGTAAATCAAAAAATTTAAGAAAGTTCAAAAATTTATTAATCAAAATAACCTTCAAATAAGTGTATTAAGTACACCATTGGACATTGCTTCTGAGTTATAAGTGTCAACGTTTTATAAAATAAAAATAAAAAAAGAGTTCCTTATCTAGTTTTAAAGGGCTTAATTTTTGTTTAAATGTAAAGCTCAGCAAATCATTTAAATTGCTTTAAGGTGAAGTTGCGTTGTTTTTTAACAAGTTTGGCTCCGTGTCATCGTAGATAATGCCAGAGTAGCCAGTGATGTAGTTTTCCACTGATGTTGATTTAACTCTTCTGCATAGTACCGTAATAAATCTCTTCATTACCATAATGCGGACATCAAGTTAATTTCTTGAGTGGTAAAGCTTTTTGATCTACATGTACTTTGATTAGTAAAAGTCTACAGATAGCTAATGACGAAACTCATTAGGTAAATGAGCTTTTATTTTAATTTCACAGCTCATTTTCCGGATTGTTCTGTTTTTTTCAAGAACAGGCACGTATCTTATGGAGGATTACGCAATATACTGTGGGTTCAACAAGAACGAATCGACATAAATCCCTAGACGGATCATTGGAGAACATGTCAGATCCTAACAACTCGGGTATTATATACATAAGTTGATAAGTACGGTCCTATCCTCTGAGGAATATTTGTAAACCATCTGTCGAACCCTTTTCGAGCTATGTCGCCCACCTTTGAGGTATTCATTATGTAGGTGTAGGCCGTCCCGGTGTAGGCCGTCCCTATCTCAGATAAATGGTAAGAATGCACTAAACATGGTAAACCTAACTTGACGTAAACTATCTGGCATGTGGGCATATAGGCTTTGGTACACATCATTCTTACAAACGTCGCCACGATTTTTAACAAGTAATCAAATACGGTACACAGTTTGCGAATATGCTATAAAATGCTTTAACTCGACCATATGCCTTTAAATTCCTTCAATACATCTACTGTACATAGAAACTCCTGTTACGTTAAGAGTTCTGAAACTATTAGAATGTGTATCTTTGTTGCCGAAACAATAAGTCTGGTTATCTGGTATTATTTAATTTTATAGAATCGAATGTCCTGTTTTAGTTTTTACAAATATTTACAGCACTCTTTGCAAAACCCAAGTCATAGCTGCAATGGAAAGCACTTAAACACCTGTGTATCAAACGCAACAGACATCCTTCAAAATCGACAGTCACCTTGTACATCTGTGGGTAAGTCCTACGTAGGTGATACCAAAACTATTTTTTACAACGTGACACTAATACGTTTCCATACGCTTCCATACTTTCGTTCTCCGGAAATAAAAATATCCCAAGGATACAACAGCATACATCTCATGTAAACGGAAGAGGTGTTTATTTCTTAACTAAATGTTGACCAATTCAAACATTTACTTTAAGAGGTATGAACTTATTAAATTCTTAGGTTATACGGTTAAAACGTCATATGGTGTGTATTCAATATTTTGAGTGTTAAATTTTGGCTTGCGATTTACCAAATATTACAGAAGAATATAATCAATGAAAGAAACATTCAATATTCAAATTGCAAATTTAACAAAAATGTAATCGATTGAAAGATGCCTTAGACTGTTTGATTGTTTAATACTCTATGCTTCCATTTCGTTACAAACTGCGAATCTTTGACCATTGTACATCGGTACACCAACCCAAAGATAACTCACAGATAAAAACAATATATATTCATCACTAGCTATCCAATAACAATGTCGTATAGATTTTCTCATGATATTTATTTTGTATGAAATATGGTATTCATAGAAATACCAGTATTCTCCAAAGTCTCCTCAAAGACATTGTCTATTTGACCAATGGTCATTGTGATACTTACTGACCAATAAAAACAATTGTCATAGACTTAACCCAGCATTACGATGATTATCTGACATGGATGTTGTCACAAATACAATTCATTATGGATTTTCCGCATGTGATTTGGGAAATGTATTGTCTAGAATAATATAGAGATTGTTTAATATTCTATACTTCCGTTTTAAACTGAGAATCTTTGAACATTGTACATCGGTGCACCGACCAATAGATGATTTTTGATTAAACAAAAGATCTATTCATCACTAGCTTTGCAATAACAATGTCGTATAGATTTTCTTGTGATATTTATTGTTAATTAAATATGGTCTTCATGGAAGTACCAGTATTCTCCCAAGTCACCTCAAGGACATTGTCTATTTGACCAATGGTCATCGTGATACTGACCATTAGAAACAATTGTCCTAGACTTAACCCAGCATTACAATGATTATCTGACATGGATGTTGGCACAAATACAATTCATTATGGATTTTCCGCATGTGATTTTGGGAAATTTATTGTCTAGAATAATATAGAGATCATCGTTAAACATTATCCTATTTAACCAGCTTAAGGCCTTTGTTGTTTTATATTAATTTGTTCATTTGTGACTAGAAAATCCTAGTTTTTGTATCTGATGGATTGTTCCACACGTATACTTACTACTTTGGTAATATGGAGGAATATTGTTCTCGTCGATGGTCAGATCTCCAGGATACAGAATTCGCACTCTGCAGCCTTTGTCATATTAAGGCCAGCAATTCGCAGCATGCAGTTGGATAAGTGCAGTATATCCCTTCTCAGTTAGAAACATTAGCCTTCTTATAATTTTCAGTACATTCTCTATTCGTTTGAAGATTATGACTTTCGTTACTGCTTTCGTAATTTAAAATCTTTGCAGAAAAAAATAATATGCTTGGGTGCATTGTTTGGTTTTAGCTATGCTTTGTGTTGTTGGAATTATTTGTTTACTCTTTCGGTTATCATAGAATTCTTAACCGTCTTAGTTTGATGCCTTACAACCTCCATGAATTTACACCAATGTTGAATTTTTTTTTAAATTAATTTGTAGTCTCACATTCTCATCTTAGTATCACTCGTCAATCTAAACAAGCCTGAAACGAACTCACCTATCACTGTTTTGATATTGTGTTCGTACATTTCAGTGGGTGCTTTTTTGATGTGATTTTAATCAGATTGTAAAACTAATCATATTATAGTTCAGTGGCAAGATCACAGGCAAAGGGCCGTTACAATGTACTCTATCTATGATCTAGATTTACTATCCGGGTCTTCAATTGGTACCAATTAGCACATTTCCTTGTCTTCAAGTACTGGTTAAATAGGTCACAGCGTCTTCGAGTTGAGTTCATACATGGAATGTCACATACAGGTCACTGTTGACTGTCCGTTTTAATTGGCACATTTCCTTACTATGTGTGAGATGTGTTTACAGATTTCCAATAAAGGCTGTCACCTGGTGGGATCAAATAAATACAAGGGTTTTTTCTGTTCGATTTTTTAGGTTATTGTTCAGATTGTTCAAACCAGTATTTTTATGAACAAAGTGTCTTAGAACCTTATTATTTGCTAGTTCTTTTCTGTTATAATTTGCAAAGATCGATTTATATCTTTGTGACGCTATCGTTTCATCTGTAAGAGATAACGCTAATTTAAAAAATAAACACGAACAATTAAATCTCACAAAAAGGTTCCAAATTTCGTTGGGGTATTTTGTATCATAGTCATTGAGGCAACTTTTCGATGTTTTTAATTACAAGTGACAAGGCACCACTTGGACAATTGATAAATTTCTCTTTGTTGTATGTGGAATACACCTATAGACTGTTCCATCACCTCAATGCCTGGTGATAACCTTATTACCTGGTGATAACTACTGCTTCATAACAATGTCGTATAGGTCATTCAGTAATTATTAGGGCATCCGGTCAGATATAACCTCTTCATTTTGTTCTCCGCTTGGGTCAAGCAGAGATGAGTACATGACAGTGGTCAGTATGTCGTCGATGGGCGTTGTCAGTCATGTCACCTGGGATTGACCCTTGAGTGAGAAGTAATCGATTCATCGGTATAATAGGAGATCATAGCTAATGGACTACAAATATACACTTCCTACATAGTCACATCCGGAGAGTCTATGTAGAAATAATTGGCAAACGGCCACTATGGACTGTCATCTTTGTAACAATTGTTAACAGAAAATACAGAAAACTGCCGTGTGTTCTGTGTTGTCAGTGCGATAAATTCTATATACATTAATGGGCTTTTTTATATATTAATTTTAAGTTATTCACGATACGGTAAAGTCTGTCTTATTTAGAACATACTACCAAACGACCATTGTC
>JAVFBZ010153173.1:21325-39936 GCA_032466195.1 Katharina tunicata
TCGTTTCCCAAGGAACTCGTCAATTCATTTGTTTATATTTCGACAATATGTTCCTTGATTAGTTTAAGAGTAATCACACAGTCACAGGAATGTGGACTAATTATAACAGATGAATCATCGTATGTTCTATATCAATTCTCAGAGACAGGTTTCTTACTAAATCTTAGTCTCGAATTCGTATGGGCAGCCCAAGCATCTCAAGAAAATGTCATAACAGTTTACATTGAACATGTGCCACACACAGTTAATCTCTACATGTTCAAATAAACCCAACCCGATAAAAGTACCATTAAGAAATATAAAATAATCCATTAGTCTATTAACTAAGGATAACGGCAAATATGAGTTATACGGTACTGAAGGAGAGTTTTGTCTTAACAAAGTGGTCTATAAAATTTGTTCTGCATGCTTGCACGCTTATAAAAGATCTCTGTGGGAGAGGTTTAAACATGTTGGGTACAAGGTTTTGATATCCTTGTTTATTCGTTTAAGTCGTTTACAAATATCTTAGATGGTATGCAGAACATTCTTTCTCGAGTTCTTTGTCCTGCGAACGACCCTTGACATTTGAATGTTTTTGCCATTTAGTGAATTCTAGTGACACAACACCCATGCGCAATACTTCCTTTTTGAATTTGTCTCGCGCTCAATCTGGAATGACCTCTGGGCTTTTAATGTTTTTTTCTTTCGTGTTTCCCTTCTGGGAATTTCAACTAGTCCAAATGTTCGAGCTGCAATATTGAGCCATGAGATAGTTTGACGTTAAGGCAGCTAGCCAACGGCATGACCGCCGAGTGACCATTGTTTATCGTACATGCTTATCGATGTCTTGTTCATTACCTGTGGTCTAACTCAATGGCAAAGTATCCATTTGTAAATTTCTGTAATCAATATGTGGTCAGTGTTAAGACTATTGATAAATATGGCCGCCACGGTTTGCCAATATTAGCTTTTAACTTAACGCGAACACATTGGTTTACTTAGCTAAGGGAAATGTATGGAAATAGAAAGACAAAGAGATACTTATTTCGACTCATAGGTGGTCGTAGAAGCAGCATAAACAAAAATTGTATGCTACTGTATTTTAAAATATATATTAATGTAAGGTAGAATGTATGGATGAACACAAAAAGTATGTTGAGTATTTAAAAAATCATTATTATTGGCGTTTTTTGCGATATTTAAATCCCAATAAAACAGTTAAGTTCCAGTTATCGTTATCGTATGTTTAAGTAGATCTAAATCATTTTATTTTTTCTCTTGAGGCTGCAAATGCTTTCTTAATGTTCAAAAACGTTTACGCAATGTGTTTAATAAACAGGAGTCAAGTATTCCTGATTTCTGTACACCTGACACCGCTCTCTCTCAGTATTGATGCAATATTGTGCTACAATTACGGCATAGAACTTTGAAGTGAGTTGAAATAATTGGATCGCGAAAGGAGCTCAACGATAATCGGGATTCTGATTCATTTAATTCATTCTCACATTATTTAGTCTGTCTCTCCCTTCTGCACTAGCGGACCAAAATGTGTCACTCTCGTATGACATTTATTGAAAGTTACCTCACGGACACCTGAATAGGGAATATGTTAGGTGTATTCGTCAACATGACTTCACATAGACAGAACGTCAATCCTGGATAACTCAATGTTAGTCAAAAAAACATATGGTAAGTGTTTGGTACTGGCGACCTTGCCTCCTGTACTTTGAGCAAAACTGTGAGCAGTCCAGCTCACATTCTCACTTTATTGTTCTTCCGTGTTTCCTTGAACCATTCGGTCATTGTTTAGTTGTTTATTGAACATGGAAAAACGTGGAAACTACTTTATTTCAAACCAAAAGTAACCTAGCGGAATAGTTTGCTTAAGCCTGCTTGCTCATACGGTACTCTCTCAGTTAATCCTTGGAGATCGTTTTTATACTGATTTGTTATATTTGATTTATGGATTTTACCAGGAAATACTAGATTTCACTTCCACTTGGTGTTTACAGACAGTTACCATGGTAACGCACCTAAATATTGACACAGACTGAAACTGAAAACTGTTCAATAGCTGTGGTTAAGGATTACTCCACTGGAATATCAATCAACAAATTTATCAAAAACACATCATCGCTTACCACATTTAACACCTGGACATAAAAACTAACTGAGGAATATGAATATGTTTGTCCAAACAAAGTATGAGCGTTCAGAAGATACCTATTTCTACTACTTAGATAACAGTATTAAATGTTCATAAGAAGTTTAGAAGATACGTATCTCTACTACTTATATAACAGTATTAAATATTCATAAGAAGTTTAGAAGATGCCTATCTCTACTACTTAGATAACAGTATTAAATATTCATAAGAAGTTTAAAAGATGCCTATCTCTACTACTTACATGTAGATAACATTATTAAATGTTCATAAGAAGTTAAGAAGATACGTATATCTACTAATTAAATAATATTATTAAATGTTCATGAGAAGCTTAGAAGATACCTACATGTATATCTACCACTTAAATAGAAGTAGTAAATGTTCAAGTGAGACCGCTAATGTATATGTTGCTTACGCTAAAAGCGTTTTTAAACTATAAACGAATAGTAGCTACAATTCGGTATAGTAATATTTTAGTACATATTAGTACGTTGTAAAATAAAAACATGTTACTTGTGATTTGTGACCTTATTTTCGTTTTTAGGGATAACGATCTCTGACATTGGACAGATTCTAGTTCAGAAAATCTTTATAGTCTGAGACTCTTGTGGGAATCGAACCATGTACCTCAGGGTCAGGCACCAAATCGCCAGCAGCAAATGCCGTCAATCTAAACCACTCGGCTTTTACTTCTCTGCTAACACTTTAAATGGTCATTTTCTATACGACCCGAACATTTTCATGGCGATCAACTAACGACTGTTGTAACAATCAAGCTTTAATACCGGCACCGTGTAAATACACTGTATATCTTCTTTTACATTTTTTGTTTCTTGTCCTATAGACGTGTATTTCTGAGCTGTGAGATGTTTTCTTGTATCGTCCTCTGAACGAGCATATTTGGGGTGGTGGAGATTCTATTACTTCGAAACACATCTAGATAATCAGGCCAGGACCGAATTCAAGAGGTGGCTAAGTCCAGTGCATAAACAATAGTTCAGCGTGTGTATCATCGCAGAAATATCTGCTTCTCAAGCAATTCTAAATGTCAAATCCTGTTTGTGACATATTATTTGGGAACATATTGAACTAAACGTATTTTGTTTTTAGAATGACACTTCTTGTATATTATTGAACTTATTACTATATGAACTAAGCGAATTAACTCGATTGTAAATTAATGTAAGTAGTAAACATGATGCATTTATTCATGTTTCAATATTTCGATAAAGCAGAAACCTTGACAAAAGGTCCACAAGACCGGAAGTTTCACTAAACCAGTATACTCCAAAAGATCAACTTCGAGGGATATAGAATACAAAAAAATGCAAACAAGAAATTCACTGTTGGTATTAATAGTATTTTGTGGCTTTATTCGTCTATCATCATGCAAACACACATGCATATATGTATTTCAAACACATGAACATATTTGGTATATGACAACGTGTTCATTATCTATACTAACAGGACTTGTTCGGGGTGCTTCTTATTCGGCATGATAAGAAAAACAAACAGGCATTGTGGGGATTTAATTTTGACTTTCTGTCAGGTGTGTCGTCTAGAGCAGTCAGTTTACAGAGATCAATAAGTGGTCCATAGGAATTTGTACGTCATCTCCACATGTTGCTTGATAGATTAACACAATTTTATCGGCTTCTCTCAGCAAATCTTAAACCCTATCCTCAATAAATAAATTCACCTTACTACTTTATAAGACTATCGATCCAGAAATCGCCGCTAAAACACCACCTGTGCCACTCACGTAAATACATTTTGGGCATATTTGTGTTTCAACATAAAGTACATAAAAAATATATATCAACATGCATGCTGCGAGCAACTAGATAGTACATTCTAAACAAACAAATAAGATTTCGTTGTTTTTTTTTTGTAAAAATATACTCAGAAAGCCGGAACATATGATTTGAAGTGAAATGAAAAAGATCTCTACTTTGCGTTGCATTTACAAAAGTGGTTATTATGCATAGTGGGTGTGCTATTTAGATAATTCGTAATTCAGACCTCATTTATATATTATTTTCTTTCAGAAATCAAACATGGTTAGAATGTATTGTGATTTTTTCCAACATATTTTCCAATGTTTCGTCATCGTCGGTTTCTCTTGTTAACGGCTGTATTCATCTCTCTGCGTGATTTGCATAGATATTCACATACAACTGATAGGTTACGAGTGCGCTATGGGAAATCATTGGACAAATTGTCTGCAGAATCCAGCCAATGACTTTTCCTATATTTATAACTATATAATTAATGAATATTAAATCTGAAACGTACTTAAATGATATAAGGTGCGGAATAAGCTCACTATTAAAAATTAAACGCCTGAAGTGTTTGATCGTGTGATCTTCAGCGTGAATGCGCTTAGGGAATATTCATTATTAAAGCCAACCATTGAATTATACTGTATTTATATATTTTAACGCTAGTGTGGAATCAACCTCAATGGACGATAGCGCGTACCGGTTAACAAAGGATGTAGAAGAACGTTGACCCATATATTAAATAGCAGTTATGTGAATATCCAGTATCTGACTGACATGTAGCATCAGTTAGTTGATCGATATCTCTCACTTTTATGTTGGCATAGAAAAACTTGAAGAGCTTGGGATCGAAGAACAATAAATCTATAGACACTGAGATAGACGAGTGCCAATTTGACGTGTGGCCAACGGGTTGCGGATTGGGTGGGATAAAAGGGAAAATGAGGTCAGCTGAATTTGGTTTCCGATATGGTTGTTATTGTATGCTCAAATAGATTTTTAAATCAGGAATTGAATATATCTGAGGAGCGGTCAAAATTAGTATCATGCGGAGAACGTCAACCTTCAGACTTTATGAATCCTTAGATTACGTAATTCTGCAGTTCTAATGTGACAGAGGTCTACTTATTGCTCTATCTGGCATCATTTGTTCCTGAGACCACAGTTTTTCTGAAATGTTATCAACACGACTTAAATTTAAATTCGAACATTCGCACATTCATTGTTTAAACCCTTTTCTGGGATAAAACCATTAGTAAATCTTCTTTTCAACGTCACAAGAATATGATACACAATAAAATCAGGTCAACAACGTGTACCTGGTTTTATCAGGCACCAGGTGTACCATTACATGTTTCATCAGGTACCTGGCGTACCATTATATGTTTCTATCAACAGTCATACAACTTTCATAAGTCCTCATAAATACAATGCATCACCTAGTCGAAATGTTCCAATATTATTCCAAATGATCTGATTTGCTGATCCAATGTCTACGATTCGCGCTGCTAGTTTTTAATCATCTTATTTCAGCCTGGGTAGCATCAGGTTTAAACTTGCATACAATTGGAGCAAATTTGTTTATTTCACAATAACCATGGTTACACGTAAACACAAACGGTAGCCCTGGTAACGCTACTTCACACGGTGAAGAGCTGAACACACGTTCCACATTATCCTTGTCCTTTAACGCTATCTTTGTAGACAATTGTCTCAGAGGATTGTTTCATCGAGATATTTGTTTTATTCGAGTTCAAAGGAAAGAAACTATTTGAGTTTTCGCATGTGTAGCTTGTGGAGAGGTTATTTAAATATGTAGCAAATTTACACAGCCAACTCCATATATGTGATGACAAAGGACACATTTTCCACTCTCAGTGTATTTGGTGAATCCAAAAAGCTTTATAAAGGAAATCATACGCTTAATTGGGACTCTCGTTTTCATCAACATTTAATCTGAACATGGTTTGAGGACACTTCTGATTCACAATCTACATTGGTTTTTAAGCCCTTGTCCATTAAGTCATTACTATGAAGTCAAAACTCCATGCCTGTTTATTCTCGACAATTGCGTCTCTCGAGCAATAATTTATTTAAAAATGCAAGCATATGGAAATGCAAAATCTATTTAAAATAAATTGAATTCACAAGCTCTCTTTAATAAAATAATTAATCACATGGTGGAATCGATTCATGCAAGATGCTGGTGTGTTTACTGCTTGACTTTAACTGTATGAGGCGGATGCTTTCTGAAGGAATATATGAGAATCCTGTTTTCTCCGTTTGTTTAATGTCGCGCTGAAGGTCAGTTTATTGATATGTCGGCAGTATACTCCTAATACTTAGACTCTCGCAAACTGTCGGCAGTTTTCTCTTACGGCTGCTCGCGAATCGAATAAAGTATGTGTGTGTATGAGTGGATCTTGGTTCTCAAGTAATACTGTTACCTGTATGAGCGTGGCCCCGCAACTGAAGCATAGACAATATGCAATTTCCTAAGAAAATAAATGATACATTAGACCGTATAGTTTTACATTTCGCAACTAACAACTGATTCTGTTGTTGAAGTAAATATGTAGATAATTGAGTGTTTATTCGACGAGTAACGGTTGATAAGAAAACACTTTTATAATCAATATCATCTAAACATAGTTACTACGTATTAAGTGACGCTTATTCCGTGCTATTTTTAACTCGTTGTGGAATGACTCTGCTAAAAATAGACTTTTGAAGAGTATTTTGCGAGTGCCGAAGACAAAACCAACAAAAAAAGAACAAATTACGCTCATTGATTTGAAATTGGAAACCTTTAGACGAGTATTGATAGCTAACGTGCTTAATCTGGAAATAAAGAAACATATATTTATAACATAACTATATCTACCGAGTGCCATCAAGTGTTTCAGTCAGTTAACCTCCAAGTCATTGGCTTTACTGATGGACCCAAGTGGATTGATCATGTGTTGGTCAAATATTCCCTGCTTTATTCGTACTTAGCAAATGTCGACACAACCGATCCTCATAAAGTTTAAGAAAAACAATTATGTGTTAAACTCATAATAAACAGTTATGAGGACACTGGATTTCAATATAAACTGACCGTATTATCACTTTTTGGAACAAGTCCAAAATTAGGTTTCCACCATATTGGGACGAAGTAGTTTAATCAGCATAGTTGTTGTAACAACAAAAAATACCGCATAACGATGTCTCAATTAAATATATGATAAAGTTGTCCTCGGATAGTATATCGATTGCGACGAACATACAGCCTTTACATTCGCATAATTAGTAGATTCACCGAGTTGAAAATATGTTTGTTTGTATTTTGTTCCGCCCATGAATGGCCATAACCTTTCCAAACAATTTTAATATATTACATTGCAACCAAATTTTAATTTTGGCAGTTCATGGCGTATCCCCAACTGGTTGTATTTTCCAACTTTTATCCAGTTTAAAAGGTGGGCATGTCTCTGTGTGGACACCAGCAAGCCAAACCCCTCATTTGTTCTTGGATTTATATATCTTTAGTGATTCCACCATTTAACATTGACATTGACTTTGGCCTATGGAAATCAAAAATAATCTACTTAAATTTCGAACAAAGGTGTATCAAGTTTCAAGAGTTATAAACAACAATAATAAATAATAATAATAATAATAATACAATCAAAAATAATCAGACACGTGTAGTGACCCCAACCTGTGAACTTTAACCTTGCAAAAGGAGAAGATCTCGGCCTCATGCATCAAACTTTTCTATGTCTACCCTTTTCGCACGACTAAAAAACACGTTCCATGTGTCGACTGTTTCGCTGATTTTATTCGGATTAGATTTTGCCATAAGGATAAAAGGGCAGATCCCAATTAAATTATCTCTATTATTCTCGTCATGAACTATTTTATGTCTTACTGCAAAATATATGTCCTATAATCATTAATTGGAGTGGTAGTTTAAAGCGATAATGAGTAATAATGAAGCCTTGTATTATGATAACGTTTATTGACGCTGTCAGTTATCAGATAACGATAACCCTTCAGGTCTGTTCCCTATGATTCTAGTTCCACTCAATATGGAATCTCAATGTTATAATTTGCTATTTTACTCTGCCATGATCAAAATATACAAAAAGCTTTTTACATCGCTGATAAATAGCTCAGAGACCAACTACATGCAGGCTAAATGGCCATTGACACGGTATAATTATTGTTTGAGAAACCGATCTGCAATTTGTGGTGTTGCGGGGCAATTACAGAGAGACCATAACTAGTTGTCCTGAACGAGTACTGATAGCGAGATGCCATGCTTCCTGGCCATTATTGATGATAATATGATATTTGTACTAGTATTGAATACACAGTGTTACCTGATATTTGCCCTGAAGTTATGAAACAAAAGTTGACCTGAATTATTGATATGCTCAGCTTTCACGCAATCTTAAAAACTCTTCACTCTTTTAAAGAAAGATGTGCACATTCTCTACGACATGAAACGTTTACTCTTCTAACTTTTAATTGATTTGATCCTAGGGTTAATTTCATTGCCACACATAACGTTTTGTCTATTGACTGTTAATCCATCAATGAATATCATCCGTTTTAAGAATTATTACACTCCAGATAAAGAAACAACAGATTCGTTCTACCCTTTTCCAGGGCCATCATGGGAAATCGGCAACAGTCGATTGGCCAAAGGTAATATCGGGTTTATAAACCGGATGGATCAGATTTATACAGTATTATAACGGAGATTATTACATGACTTGACGATTATACCAGGTGGTTAATCTAAATTTCAACAAATATCAACTAAGTCTTTTTTGTCCTTTAATAAAGTGATACAGACCCACAGTTTTCATAGAGACCTCAGTATATAGATGAACCATCTTTGTTTCTGTTGAGGTTCATATTGAAATATAAAATTTGGCATGGTGCCGTAAAGCTTTTACCATGACTCTTTGTCATATCATATAGAGAGCCATCGGTATCATCCATCCAATGATGGTTACGCTTTGTGAGGCGAATTTAGCTGAACTGACATGACACACGATCATACTCGTATAGCGGCGTTATGGAAGTTAAGTTTAGCTCAAATCAACTCTTCGCACAATACCATGGTCTCGCTCTGTCGCACGGAAACACCGCCATTATGGAAATAGCCTTGAATCTAGCGGGGAATACCGATAGTTATGATCCCAAGTTTGCATTTTTTCCCCTATAAATACCAAGTGATTCTTTATCCGATTTCTAAGAAAAGTTTAATGAACCTGTACGTAAATAAATAGTTTTTTTAGAAAATTATTAAACCGGTTGTGCGTCCAAATATTGACAGACATAGGAATTAATGTTATATGTGAAAACCAACAAACACTCGATTTTTCGGGCTTGCAACATGTTTTTTATCTATTGAACATGGTTTTTATGTGTATAGACTGAAAGCACTGTGGTAAATTAACACAATAATTACAATTTAACATTAATAATTAAATATATAACATAATTTCAGCTTTTACTCAAACAAACAAATAACGAATAACAAGAAAGTAACAAATATGGCTTTATATATATCACATGAGATACATACAGGTGATATAGGAAGTTGATAAGAACATTTTTGTTGAATGAATAAAATAGTGATTTAATTACATATACATGCTTAGGAATGACAAATGAGTTCAATTCCGGCGTCAGCAATTCGTTACGTAAAGTGCGGAAAACATAAATCCACCAAAAACAATTCCTCAATAGAAGAATAGATTATTATAAAGTCTAAGGGTAGTCGTCTTAAAAAAAAATTGTCGTTTTTACTTTATTCTGTTTTATTTTTCTCTTCTGTTTAAACTGGAGTATGCTCGCCAATCATTAAACATATAGCACCTGTGTACGTTAACAACGATCCCAACACTATCACATCACCGGCAACACATACGCCTAACACCAAGTCTTATCTCAACTGACAGCCTATAACATTGGTTATAAATCAAAGCCTATCTACGGCCAGAAAGCTCATGGAAACCAAACGTCACTCAGCTTAAACAACCTTACTCTAAAGATACCACAGAAACGTGCTACTCCATGAAACCCAATCTAGATAATCTGACAAAACAGGATATTGGGAAAATAACTATAAAGTATTGATACGAGATTAAACGACACGTCGTTCCACCTCAGTGGTTGGTTGACTAAACCGTGATTCCTCGTGACTAAGACTTGTCTCCTTACCAACCTGATCTTTACAACTCTGACGGGGTATTCATATTTTATAACTGAAGCTGGATAACATGAACCGTTCCACAATGCAAGAGACAAAATAAACAGATTTCAGGTAACAAAGGTAAATAAAAAGTTACAATGATACAGAAACGTAGCAGCACCAACAGTTCGCAATTCAATATAGGAGTGAGTTAAATCATTTGCTTATTGATTAGAACTAGACAGGCTGCTTGTAGCCCAGTCACTGCTGTGGAACCCAATTCATCCCAACTCAAAGCAAAATAAATCATCCATTGAGAGAAACAACGAACAATTATGGGCACTCAGCAGAAACTATTTTGATCGGTTTTGACGAATGCTGCAGTACTTAAAACTCATTATGTGTGTTCAATAGGGTAGGAACTCGATACTCGCACACATCTGACCTAACCTTGAAGTAGTTTGGATGTCACATAGACATAGAGTAGACTTCAGAAACCCTCAATATACCAGAAGCCTTGGTATACCTGACCTTCAATATATGTACTAGACACCTTAGTATAACTAACCTTAAACATACTAGAAACCTTAGTATACCTCGCCTTCAATATACTAGAAACCTTAATATATCTAATATTGAATATAGCGGAACTCTTGGTATACTTAATCTTAAATATAGCGGAAATCTTGGTATTCTTTACATTAAATATAACAGAAGCCTAAACACACCTGAAATTAAATATATGTACTAGACACCTTGGTTTACCCAACCTTCAATATACCACAAACCTTATTTCTAAACAATAAATATAGCAGAAACCTTACTTTTCCTAATCTTACCAAATATACTAGAAAGTATAATATACCTTTATAAGTATATAAAGGTTTGAATTATACCAGATATCTGACCTTTAATATGACAATATACATCAGATGTTAGAGTAATCTTGAGCATATTGATGTTTTGTTTTAACACCCATCTTAAATATTTCACAGTGACGAGCAGATATTAATTTAAACTTTCATAAACTTGTTTTGCAAACAGTTTAAATATGAAATAAGTCCATATCACATGTCTCTATAGGTATGCAGTATCCATTCATGAAAACCGCTTCGTAATTTCGTTTCTGGGCATAACACTCTCTGATACTGAACGGATTCTAGAAGGCCTGGTGGCTGAAAGGTCTAGAAGGTCGGCATTTACTGCTGCCGATTCTGTGCCAGACTCTGAGGGTACTGGGTTCGATTCCCACATTGGTCTAAGCCTGCAAACTTTATGAACAAGAATCTGTTTTGTATCAGGGAGTGTTATCCCAAAAAACAAAAATACTGTTAACCATCACTTTCTAAACGACACAAAAAATATTCGATTGCTTCGTAATGTCATGAGAAGAAATGCATTTGTGATTTATGGATAGCAGAATATTTTTTCTGATTGCAATATATTTACTTGTTTAGAATAATGTATCCATGTAACAATATGAATAATGTCTTTGTTTATAATAATCTGCAAATTTATCCTAGCTGATTTGTCAAATTTGTTGTGAAAGATGAAATATCATTTTTCAAATATCGGCTAAATAGGTTTGTCAGTTTCTCTGTTGTTTTAAAATTATATTGCCGATGGACAAATTTTGCGTTACAACATTATTCAATAGATAAGCTATTCATTGTTATTTAGTCATTAAATATCTAGACTTAGATGCTAATTTTTCTCAACAGAAGCAAAATTATGTGCACAGGAGCTTCATAAAACGGTATTGTGGACATTAGGCTATACATAGCACGTTCGTGAATACATGCAGAGAGACAACCATCCCAGTTAATTTATTCTCATCTTTATTAATTAAAATAAAACTGTTTTTTAACATTTATAAAAAAAACTTACATGTACCAAAACGAAGGCAATATACCACTGACGTCATAGCACGTTATCATGGCTAAAAATTAGCCATTTGTCAATTTAATTAACAGCACAATATTTAAAGTAAAAAAAAGCCTTGTTGTAAACATGGTATTTAACACCTGCTATTACAGACTGTCTTAAAAGTATGTGGAAGATATTAGAAAACAATTCCTCTGGCCTTTACTAAATGATGTTTTCTTTTTCACTGTTCATAATGTACCCAAAATACAAAATACCTCCAACACGATTATCCACGAAATACAGTATCCAAACATTTAGGAAAGTTTAAAGGATGTAAATCAATGTTTTTAATTAGAGGCTAAAATTTGAATTAAAATTCTCGTCAAACTGTTTATCATGTCTAGAAGATTTCCCATACACCATGGATTGAGATTCTCAATATAAAATCTTTAAACGAAATGAGTTTTGCCGAAAAATTGGATTAAGTAGGTTGGAGGTAGGAACATAAAGGAAGGCAAGACACATTTCCCAGAAGAACCAACAGTTAAAATGATTCCACATTCACAGTACTTAACGCATCCATGTCTTTGTTGTTTCTGAGGTAACGACAGCTCCGTAAACCATCAGATAAATCCAAATTGGGAGCCGTTTGATCATTGTCCGGCACATTATTTGTCTCAGTTGAATCTACTTCGCCTGATTTCAACGATTCCAACTCTTTGGGCGTACATTTTTTCAACTCGGATGACGTTCGTGCACGGCGCCTTGGCCCTGTTCTTACGTCTGGTTTATGGCGTTGTCCAGTGTTATTTGTTATAGAACCTAAGGGGCGTTTTAAAATATCGCGGTTATTAACGGCACCAACGCCAGGTGTCCAAGTTTTCTGTCGACTTCGTTGGAGTTTTTTGTTTTGGTGCAGATAACTCGACGCACGTTGCACTGGGTTTGGTTTAGGAACATCCTCATTGGAATTTATTCTTATACCTGACAACACATCTACTTGTTCTGTAAGTTCTGATTGGCCAATACTATTGCCAGAATTATTCAAATTTTGGGGTTTAAAAAGGGGCTTCAACTTTCTGGGAAACTGTGGAAATGCACGCCCTGGTCCACGATCAGGTATCAAAAAAGAGGATCTTTCTTCCACAATTTCAAGTTTGTCTTTTGGTTTTATAAAATCTATAGATTCACCTTTTGGGGAAATTTGTCCTTTGGGGTCTGTTTCTGAACACACGACCTGTTTGGGTGATTTTACGCCATTTCCTGAATCCTCGGGCTCATTTGAACACATTTTATCTGAAGCTGAAATCTTATTTGAAACTTCAAAGGCAGTTTTCTTAATCGCATTGGTTTTTCCTGAGTCTGTGTTACCCATCTTTTCTGAATGGTTGTTTGCGTTTGGCTGGTTTTGTTGGTCGCGATTACGACGTAAAATAGAGGGAGAAATATCCGAAGTGGATCGCGTATGAAGTCCAAGAGTATGCCGAGGATACGAGGTCAACGGGGCAACTAAACTACTGCTAAGCATATCATCGTCATCACTGCTACTGTTCCCATCATCATCGATGTCTATTATATCTAAATCATCTAGAAACACACTATCATCAACGTCTAAGGAAGTGAAACGAGGTCTCCGCTGGGAACTGAACATGGCCGATTTAGGACGAGGCTTTTCCACATCAGCACTAACATTAGTTTGATAAAGTCCCTGAGGGGGGACGGGAACATGGGAAAGCTTTCGGCCAACCCTAAAGTCATTTTCGCGTCTAAGAAATATGTCATCTTCACTTGAATCACGCAAATGTTTTTTGTTTAAATTTGACAAAATGTGCATCTTTTTGAGCTGGCGTCGATTAAGTTCATCTCTAGCAAGGATCTGTCCACCATTTTGAGATGTTGGAATTGTATTGACTGGTGGATGACGCCTGTTTTCGGTTCCAATGATAATTTCCTTTGAGTTGAAAGTAAACACTTCTTGTTCTTTCCCTGAAATTTCCTTTGGGGACATCACTCCTTGTATTTTGTTGTCTGTATTTTTTCCACTCTCAACAATAGATTTAGATGAGGTATTTAACACACGCTTGGAAGTTGTCATATCACTGCGATTAAGTTTTTTCTTAGATATAGAAACGTAGCTATTCGCCTTTTCTTTGCGTATGTAGGTATCTCTGTTTTTCCCATTAGCTCCTTGCACAAGACGCTCCCTGTCGTGTACATTTAGGGTTTTAATGCGTGATTTGGCTTCATCATAGTAGTCCGTCGCGCTTTCTGAATCCGTCGATAAACCATGGTCAATTATTGTAAAAGTCTTTTCTCGATGCTGCATCAATTGATTGTCCACATCTCGTTTTGTCTGAGCTTCCGGTATCCTTTGACTAGTTCCCTGCTGTTTGTGTTTTCGAGGTTGACTTTTGTGACCGAGGTCTGCGGGTCGGTGCAACCTATGACTTCTTGGAGAGCTACCGTTTGAATCATCCATGGACTCTGAAGAGGATGCCAGATACTTTGGTGACGGGCTGGACAATGGCGGTGATGTGGATTTCATTTCATAATTTCCACTCATCTGTTTAAGATTTACCTGAAGATGTTGATCAATCTCTTTAAGGTGTCTTACGAGCTGACGTTCTGCGCGTTTGTTAGTATCACTCACCTGGCGCATTTTCCGGTCTTTATCGGTCTCTCCCAGATGTGATCCTGTGCTGCCTCTTCTCGTATCAGGATACATGGTGTGCTGTCTCAATCGAATCAAAAGTTGTTAACTGAGCTTCCCACGGCACATAGAATCCCATTTACTAATAACCTAGCAACTCACTATACATCTTATCACAGGTGCAAACGGAACTGTTCGTCGCACATCCTTGTAAATTGTATCCCACCTGTCTGCCAGCCAGTGACATACTGAGTCTCATCAGCTAACACGACAATATCACCTAGAAACAAGCTAGGGACTTCACCGAGTGTTACCAATAGCAACAGTTCAATGACGCTCCACTTTTAACGATCTGCTATTAAGGCTGTGACCATAATCACTGCACATGGGCGGTAAATACCGTTGTACATTGAAAAGCACCGCTCTGAACAAACCATACGACACTTTCTGTCTGAAAATCACACGTGATTGCGCGGTTTTGTCTTGTTACATTAGTGGTAGTAAATCAGTAATGATACACGGCAACTCAAATTGATACTCTCTGTTCTCAATAGGAAGTTAAAAAAGATGAGATGCTTCCATTAAGCCTGGGTTATAATAATCCTTGCCCTTATTAATCTAAACAAATAAAAACAATAAAAACAATGTATTGTAGATTTCTATTCCAATGAGTGTTTATATTTCATAGTTTCAGTAGTTTGTCATTTATTTGAAGGCACTTCATTTAACTTATTAAAGCGATTCAAGTCAGACAGGAACACTCAAGTCAAACAACTTCTTTCTGTTTATGTCTTTCAAGAACGAGTTCGAATTATGGTATTTTTATGAAGAATTTCTTGTTTCATCGATATACTTCCCAAAGTTTATCGACGGCAATGGTAATATTTTATAGTTTATTTCCAAGAAACAAGATTTGTATTTTTAATTTACGTCTGTTGACTACAAAGTAACGCTTAATCCTCCTATAAACCAAATAACCCCAGTTTGTTAACCAATCCCATGTGATTGACAGCTAACGCGGTGAACTATGGTTTACTACTGATCACTTTTATATCCCCATTCAGCCAGAGTTGGACCATTATAAAGCGATATAATTCCACTCCGCAGCACCAGATATGTATCAGAATTGATCTAGACCAACGCGTCGAAGAGTTGCTGTGTAGCTGCCGCTGCATTGCAGGTTAGCACCACCCGATTATGTACTAGCTAAATCATAAAGAGATGTCTTCTGAAGCCATAATTTTGTAAACTGACATAGCATCACTACAGTCTAGAGGTGTGGGATAGATATGGGGCTGGGACAAATTCTAAAATAAAAAAACGAAATTGTATTTTCTTGTATAAATTGATCCACATTAAAAGTGTTGATAAAACGTAGAGCTTTCACGTGCTATGTGGATATTTATAGATTTTATGAACAGGGTTTTGTAGAAGAACATTCTTTGCATGCAAGGATGAATTGCTCTATTGAACGAATGGATTCCCGATTGTATTGTATTTCAGCTACAGCCTTTCGTACGTGTAGATGTCTGTACACAATAATTTTAATTCTGTAAAAGTTCCACAATGTTAACAATTCATCCCAAACCTATGTTACTTAAGTGTTAACACGTGTTACCGCTGAAGTTGTACAGTGAGCTAACATTTTGTTGTGTGTTACTGTTGCAATTGAACAGTGAGCTAACATTCTGTGATAATGTATTTATCATGTGTACAGTAAGCTAACATTCAATTTTGTGCTAATATATTTGTACAATTGTATAGTGAGCTAATATTCTGTTTTGTGCTAATGTATTTAACAGTTTACGGTGACCTAACATTCTGTTCTGTGCTAATGTATTTCACAATTGTACAGTGAGCTAAGATTATGTTCAGTGCTACTGTGTTTAACAGTTTTACAGGGAGCTAACATTCTGTGCTGTGCTGATGTATTTACCAGTTTTACAGTGGGCTAATATTCTTCTCTGTGCTAATGTAATTAGCAGTTTTACAGTGAGCTAAAATTCTGGTCTGTATTACTTCTGCAGTTGTACAGTGAGCTAACATTATGTGCTGCGTGTAACAACTCGTACAGGTGGTGATCAGATACGTTATGAAACATATAATATATTTTTGTATAAATGTAGAGAAAGAAAATTTTGCTTGCCTCCACCGGGATTCGAACTCTGGTCACTGGCTAGCAGGGCTATATGATATATAATGAATATATAATACGATAGGCATTTTGGAATTTTATATTAGAAAGGTAAAAACTGAGGTAAGGTTACACATAAACACTCCATAAATCAATAAGTGGTCGATAACCGGAAAGACCACTAGCCACAAATACTATTGATTCGATTATGACTAGTCTTTTAACCGTCAATGTAATTTCCACAATAGAATTGAGGCTCATGACAGATTTGTAGCCATGGGGCTCTTAAATGGGTCAAAACGAGGATTTCCCACCTAAAAACGACTGTTTGACGTTCATTTTTGAGTGAGTATCAATTTCCTCTGCCCTCCAAAGGTTAGGGTGATATCTCTGTTGGAGGCATGTAACTTTCCCGTGTATTTATCAACCACAGATTAACTTTAAATAAACTAGGAGGATGGAACCTCCGAAGATTTACTTCATTATGATACATTTATATTTTGGCGTCTTCAGGGGCCCTGCAAGCCAGAGACCCGAAACGAATCCCGGTGGAGGCAAGCAAAATTTTCTTTCTCTACATTTATACAAAAATATATATATTTCTTTCGATGCCAATGACGCCGATGTATTTGACAATCATTATGATCGTATTGTTTGTCAAAATCTTCTTCATAAAACTTTAGAAAATATTAAATTATTCCAATCTGTTAACATAAGGATTTTCGATGATTCGTGTTTAGGCCTAGGCTATACATATATGTTCCTTTAACACAGTTATTAACTTATTATGGCATTGCAAACTTTTTTAAATAGTACAGAAACTCAAATGATGTGATCCTGGGCCATTTTAGCTCCAAGTCTCCAGTTTATCATCTTGGAAGTCAGTTTTTTGGGATAACACACTCTATGATTAAAACTAATGAATTTAGCAGATTGAGACCATTGCCGGCACGACGACCCTTTGAGTCAGCAAGCGAATGGCTAGCAGTATAAATACCGGCCACCTAGACCACTCTGCTATCCGGCCTTCTACCATGCCTTCTTTTGTTGAAGGCCAGATAGCTGACTGTTAATGGCCACTTGTTAGGAACAGTTTACGGACTTTTGAGCATTATCTTTTGAGTATCTTTATTTTCTGTATAGTAATTGATAACTGCTCCATAAGGCTTCGATTCTACTTAAAACAGGCATATAATACAGTGCATGCAATTTTTTTCATCTACGATATTTTACTGGAAATTTGAAATATCGACTCTTACAAATCTTTGCAAGCCAAGAGTTTTAGTCTGAGCTACACACTACTTTACAACATTGTAAGGTATGGAGTACCTCGGAATATAACCTTTGATATTTTATATATAAAAGGTTTTCGCTAAATTTCTAGAAGGTATTGAAACCACTACATAGTTATAGTCATAGTCAATATACTGTCATTGTTGGTGCATATATAGTGGTGAGGTTGAGAAGTGAACATAGGTGGTAAAGAACTGTTCCCTAAAGAATCTAATGAAGTCGTATAATGTTCTGAAACTAAACTGTCGTGTGTTTTCAGAAGCCGATATGTTTGCCACCATATGCTACGGTTCTATGTAAAAACTAGGTAAAACACCTGCCACGTCCGTGTTAACAGCTGGTTTATTTAATTAATTACTGTCACAACACATTGTAATTAACAGGAGTTACAAATCATTGTTATGTAGGAGTTAATTTGATGAACAGGTGGAATTAAATATGCCTGTTTATGACAAATTTGACGAATTTCATTTCATTTATTCACCAGTTTGCACAAAGAGTATACATGCATGTATGTCAATATGAAATATAAAAACTTAATT
>JAVFBZ010153174.1:0-18913 GCA_032466195.1 Katharina tunicata
ACTTTTGGTCATAGGTCAAGTATTGCTTTTTACAAAAGATTGTTGACTATCCGTTTCAGAAAGAAAATGGCGGGGTTGTCATGGTGAATTTTTACTCTCTTTACATTAACTGTGCTCCTAATAAACAAGAAAATGCTACTTTGGCACAAGTCGCAGGTAAGTGGTACTCTATTTATTTTAATACATATATACAGTTCATGATTTTTTAATAATGAGGACAAACAGTCTGGGCTTGAAAGCCTCGTTTTGAAATGTGACGAACTTGAAGCCTCGTTTTAAAATGTGGCGAACTTGAAAGCCAAATTTTGATGGAGCATACACCTGTGTTTTATTTGTCAACGCTGTCAGGCTATAGACAACAAATTAATATTTTATCGAAAAAGGAATTCAAACCTTTTTTTGTACAAATGTCTTTTAGTAGTTGACTAAGCCTTCTTGTACTGGTAAAAAATGAAATGCGCCATTGAAGTCGATTTTTTCATAAAACAAGCAGGTCGAAATTGGGGCATCAATAAAGTGCATAGAGTTCGGGAATATGAATACGACATTATATAGCTTATTAAATAAAATAAAAAAGACAGATCTCTCGAAGATTGTTAAGCAAATGGTAATGATTAGTAAATTGTAACTTGCAACATCTTTTTACCTAAATTATCTTGTTGACGCAACCTGCAATCTGTGGCTTAAATTAACATTTTCTTCATAGACCAACCCCATTGATAGATTGAAAGCCTCATTTTGTAATGTGGCAATGTTGAAAGCCTTGTATTGGAATGAAGCTGACTTTATTCGTTTTGTAATGTAGCAAACCTGACGCCTTGTTTTGGAATGTAGCTTACTTGATAGCCTCGTTTTGGAATGAAGCTGTTTTGGGGCCGGGAACATTAACTGTACGGTTATTTCAGTAACAGTTAAATTTGGATCTTGTTATACATTTACAGAGCATATAGATTATATCAAGAGAACGATAGGTGTGGACTATGTGGGAATCGGCGGGGATTATGATGGCGTTGGACTGTAAGTCTATGAAAATGCTCATTATCTTTTTGGTTTGAGTTTCGAAAAACTTTTTGATGCTAAGAAACAGATCTTTCTTTAAAAAATCGACAATTCTGATTTTGATGTGAAAAAGCTAACCTAAAAATTTGTTTTTATTTCAACAAACCCATTATTAATGTGAATATAAGGATAGTATATTAATTGTTTCAAAACTAGTTTCATATTTTTTATTCCCATTTTCAGCTTTTACATGTCCAACATGAAAACAAAACTCAAACAATATGGAATTTTATAATCCTTCTTGATGGCCTCTGCTTAATATGTACCCTATATACAAGAGAAAGAAAAAAATATCGGTTTATCTACTCAGGCTCGCTTCAATTGAGTGTCTCTTTTCAATGTAAATGTATTATTCAAACATGTAGATCGAGTTTGTACTTTTGATTATCAGGGTTCCGGAGGGATTGGAGGATGTTTCCAAGTACCCGGATCTATTCGCGTTTTTAGCACGTGATAAAAACTGGGCCGAAGAAGAGTTGACGAAATTGGCGGGAAAAAATCTCATCCGGGTCTTTATTGAGGCTGAAAGGGTAACAATTTGTTTTCTGTAAATGTTTGAGCAAGCTATAGATAGATAAACAAAACAATCGTTTTTTTTAACTTCTCGTCAATTTGTTGCCAGTATCGGTAAGGGTGGTTCCTCTCACCTACTGGGCTTGCAAGCCATCTTTTGAGTGAATTAAAATTAAAATCGGCGTGAAACCGAAATAAAAAAAAAAGATATATTGTTTTATTTCCAATCGAAATTCCAGTTGGATAACGTCGAAGCATTTAAGTATAGCCATGGGCAGAGTTTAAACATTGATGGCTAATTGACACGGTCACCTATAATGTTATCAATATTTTTGTTTATATCGTTTGGCGTGATTATTTAGTTTGGGACATATACACAACCAATGAAAAATGAAAAGAATATATATTTTTTTTAATTTGAATTTGTCCCTGCCTTTTTTATATCCTAGATGTACACTCTATAATATAATCGGGTACAAATTCAATTTTAAAAAGCGATTTCTCTACTTTTTTAAATCTCCATTTTCCTCGACTGTGTTTGTGTCGCAAACATACAAAATACGAAATCGGTAACCTCCTTTATTTTCAATCCAACACCAATAAGCCAGCTGACCGTGCTATTGAGCCACATATTATGCGGTGCTACAACAGTTGGCTATTCATGTTGTTCTGTTTTCACTCAGAGTTGGCATGTGCTTATTAAATATTAGTTGAATGACGTTAAGTATAGGATAAAAAAAAATCCAATCCAACAAGCTACTCGACGTCCAATCGGAAAATATAGTCTCCATAGGAAAATGTGGTTACTATACAGTTTACATTCCAAAATGTAGTTTTAATGTTCATTCAAATACCCTATATTGCCAGCCGATCGATTGAGAACAGTTTCGGGACAGAGAGTAAAACTTTTTCGTCGGTATAATAAATCAGAATTGAAATTCCATTAATGTTACAGCCGTTATGTTTGTATCTGAACTTCTGAATGCCACTCAGAAGTATCGCTCGCGTGTCGATGACGGTGTACCTAGGCACCTAGATGCTGTAGGCCTACTAGGACAACTTTTTTGTCTAAGGCCACAACGGCGATTGGCTAGAAAAAAGTTTTACATGTTTCCCCAGGGCCGGTATATAACTGAAGTAACCTGGTAACCCGGCCTAAAACTAAATCAATTAAAAAAAATAGATAAATGTTATGATAAACAATGATATTAATAATGATTTTTGTTTCCCCCTTGTTTTTCAGGTCCGAGATGAAATGAGCAACCAACTTCCCTACGAGGATATGGTTGAATTCAGTCAAGTGAATTCTACATGTCGACCAAATTTCTAACTTATGTATTATCCTAATGCACATGTTATTAAACTTTAAATTACATTTAAACCAAAGAATAAACAGTGACATTCAGCGCCTATATCTAGAAACTTATCTCTGAGAATATATCTAGAACATGAGATTATTTATCGGCTTTAATTAGTCGATAACCCTGGGCCATTGTGATTACTCTTGACAAACATATGTGGTATTGTATTATTTGTATATTCAGTGTAGATTTCTGGACTGGTCTTTGATATTGCCAACTTTTATTAAGATAATTCTACAGAAGTCGGTATAGGGACAGTGAGACATGACGTAATTAAATTGCTTGTTTTCCAATGGAGATTTTTAAGGTTTTTTTTTTTCCCTGCCGTAAATATGCCATGTGGATGTTCATTTGTTGCTTATGTCTAAGGTTATATCTGCTTATTTTGATTGAAAATAGAGCATTATAAGTCTTATTTTCACGATTGTGTAAGCGGTGGTATTTATTGTAACAAATCACATAAGTGAATTGAAACCATTGAAAACGAAACAAAACATCAATTTACGTGTGCCTTTTCCTTAAATGTAAAACTGACTTGTAGACTGCATAATAAATGTTCTAATATATAAAAAAAAAAGTTAGCCATATAATTTTATGTAGACTATCAGCCATATTTACCAGTCGTGTGACGCGTGGGAAGCTTAATTCATATTTTAGTATCGTTATATATATTTGTTTTATGAATGTGTTGATGCAATTCACAAATAAATATGTTTGAATAAAGGCCGATATGAAGTTGGTTTAAAATCTGTTTCTGAACACTTGCCTACTTTGGAATCTCCTATATAAAGCTCTTTCCTTAACGGCCATATGTAGAATGTCCAGGTGCTTTAATGTATGGTTAATCTTGATATTGACATCTCCGATCTCACAATCCAATGAAAACTCTCCTATTATACTTAACGTCGGCTAATCCACTCGGAAGTCCTCTAATGTACTGCGCACATCATCTCGGACGTGATACGATCGTCGCCATTTTGGCCGGAACTTTTTCACAGCATTTGGGTCAAACTGCCAATGTAGACAGATTCCATTTGTTTTATCATAAGAACATAATTTACTCCTACAGTAAATATTGTATATCTAAAGCCATATGAAATTCGCTCGATTACCCTATGTTTTCTTAGGAGTTCATTGTCCATGCGGCGGTAAATAGGCTTCTGGCGAACAAAATGTATGATTTTCACGCAAATTTATACACCTATCACGGCCGTGCTTAGCGATGGCAGGAAAATAACGAGAAATCACGCGAGGTTTGCCGATTGGTCTCGAACCTGTAACATTGAAAGCGGAACACTGTCGCACTAACTGAAACACTCGTCAGTTATGCCAGGTTGTTATGCAAAAGTGACAGAAATATGTAAACATAAAACAGCCTTGACAGAAACTCAAGATTTGCAGACGGCCAAAGCACTCTGTGGAGTTCTCTCCCTTGCTTGTGTGGTCGGATGAAGACTGGCTCAGAAATTCTCGTTTGCTTCTACTTGACTACATGCTTGAACCTTTGTCGATACGTTTTGAATATCGGTCTTTCAGAATGGGTTTTCTGTTGTTATGGGTTCAGTTGTATGACTTCCCCTTTGATGTTATTTCTATATTTAATAAAAGTAGCTTGTACCCGTAACTGGGAATTAATCTTATGAAATCTCTCCATCACATGACGTGATTTTCAGGCCTTAGCTTTCTCATACTAAACATATACTTAACACGGCTTGACCCTTCTCGAGATTGAGAAGAATACCAGCACCAAAGCATTGACAATCCATCTGTGTTGTCACCGTGGTACTGGTAGTGGCGAAAAACAAGTGCGCCGGAGAATGAATCGTCTACATTTTTAATAAGCCGATATAAAATTAAACGTGGAAAAAAAGTTGTCGCAGGCCCGATTCAATTCGAAATCAGTAAAGAGCAGAAGTAAAAAACATATAAAATGGTGAAACAGTATACCACCAAATCAGCTGCACACCTACCCGTGCATACAACGAGGGCACACAACACGATGGCCAGTATTTATATATACTGATTATACTTGACAACAAATGTACTTAATTTATCGTCCAAATATTCACGTCGAAAGAGAAAGGAAATGGGCTTAAAAAATAAGCATTATCATTTTAAAGGTTTCTAAAATATAAAACATCATTAAAAATACAATTATTGACTATTATCAAGGGTTTTAGATCAGATGATTGTTTCCAAAGCGTGTAAAATAGAGAATCAAACCATTATCCCTACCGTCGAGTCTTTGACACTGAGGTATTGACTGGTCAGCTTGTTGTTCATATAGAAAGAGTTATCGCTCTTTGACGCTTGCAGCAAGTAAGTTTATAGTGATTACATGGTGTTGTTTTACGATTTTATATATTTTTTCTGCCTTTTACAGACTTTCTGTGACAACTTTATTTTTTTCGTTCAATTTTGTTGGTAGAACAACAAGAAGGATGGCTTTTCATTACATTATTGTTAGTATTCTTCTCAATCTGGAATAAGGTACGAGCCTATTTTAGTGAGTGGGACCTTTCTGTTATATAAGGCAAGACGGTAAAATCATTAACTGTCGACACCTCTCTGCACCTTTTGTAAAGCAAGCTGCTCTCGGGTGCGTCAGCTAAACGACATCAGAGTTTGGTTGAAGAAAATACCAATGATGTTGACTGGATCCTGTCACCATATATGGATCTCCACAGAATAGTTAATTCAAAAGTTTGGACAATGTTTTGGATGAGTTGGATGCATAGGCCTACACGGTTCGCAGAAAAAGGTTAAACCTTAACTGGTTATTTACCGCCATGACATCGAAGAATACCTTAGCATTTTCGATGTTTTGATCCTAAACGTCCAGGCATAGCCTATTATTTTGACAGCAAATACAAAAAAAGCCATGTGTTAACTTTGAATGTTTCTCTGTTATTTTTTCCAAGGGGTGTTTGATTGGTTTGGTTTTTAACAATGTAAAGGTAAACTATTTACTTATGAACGACTTAAGATGCAATTTAATGCATTCATTCGTGGTCAGCGAGGCAAACGTCAAAAATGACGTAATGACGTTTAAATAAATATAAGATTAATTTTTATTGTACAAAAAACGCACAAGAGGCCGGGTACAAGAACCTTCATAATTAATTAATAAATCGAAGAAACTATTAAATCCGTAAAACAATCAGGGCTAATTATAATACAACGTCATACTGGAATGTGATTGATATATTTGAGTGACATGAAGGTCGAACTTAAGTAAGATTTGACTGACTTTACTTTGAGAGGCCTGAAATTCTGGACAAAACAATGAACATCTTGGATATTTTTATATCGTCTTTTTGGCCTTTGTCTAGTGAAGAGCGCTGGGGGCACCGACTGTGTCACAAACACTATCATTATTTTCCTCTTTAAAAGCTAAACTTTGCTTTAGAAATTAAAACGATTCATTGAATTGAGAATCTTGTCGATTGTAAAGTCCTGTTTCTCATAAATTCCCAAATCGTTATGTATCATGTTACGCCGAATTTGTTCAAGTGACAGGAACAAATGCAACCCCTTAACATGGTGTGAAATCATGAATAATTAGTTTAACGCGAAAATTCCCTGCTAAGTGACCAGCCGGCCATAGCGTTATAAATTGGTAAAACAGTAAAATATACAGTTTGGGCAACTTGTTTGGTTACGTTTGAACTGACATGGATATAAATTCGATCCGCCTTCAATAATTCCGGCAGACCTATCGGAATATAGGTCAACCATAAGTAAATCGTTTTTGGTCAAATTATAAATATCTCGGGCAAAATACTCTAGAAATATGTGTATGATGCGGCACATTTGTCGTTTATATTTGTATGTGTTGGCTTTCTATTTATGCAGCTCTTAATTCAATTGTCCTTCTTTCGTCAAATCAAGCCGTTTACTTTCTGGCGTTAAGAACTTTATATTTTTCGCTGGGAAATAATTTCATATAAAGCGTAAAGATTTTATACCATTTCCCATTGTACGTCAAACTGTTTCTATTTGACGTTGGTCATATTAAATTGCACCGTTTGCACGTCTATTTTTTTTCCGTCGTTGTTGTAAACACTTCGATTTTATATATGGTTGTACATAGCTTCATTTGCTGCTGTATGGCTGCTCTGGAAACGGGAATTCGACCAAGAACAAGACATGTTTCCAGTTTCTCTGGTCAAGTCTTGCTAAATCCTATCCCATTCAAGTCGCTTGATCAGATTCACTGACCTTGTCAAAGTGGTGCACGATTGGACGTGTTAAGTATTTGTAGTAAATTAAATAGTATATGCTTATTTGCATATCATTTCGAACTGAGTTGAATCATTTCTGACAGAAATTTATGTTGCTTGAGTTCCCCGTTAAGAAGTCTTTGTCTGAAAAAACCCTCGAGACCATTGCTAATATGTCGAATAACTGGAATTCTCAACAGAAACTGTCCTATCCTGTCACAAACAAAGGGGTGGAACTCTGAACAATGCTGAACTGCAGTCTTTGTTATCTCCCTTTGGCAGTCCTGGACAAAACGTGCGTCTCTAAGACCCAGCACATCTACAACAGATACATTAACCGTATTTTATTGTTTATAGCAAGAACATTCGCTGTTATTTACTAACAAAACATAATTATTCCATCCAATTCTTTAATTGCCAGCGGCACCATTATTTAAATAGGTTTCTTGTAACTGTAAATTTCTCATTCTAATTTTGTAATTTGTGTTTCATTATGCTTTATTGCTCGTGTTGTCTTTTTTATTTTACTAAATGTTTGTTTATGTTTGTTGAATGAGTTGCAGCTATGGACAAGTAGGTCTGTTTTTTTTATTTTCGAAGTGCATTGTGGGACAATTGATTTTGTAAAGTGACATTTCATTGGATATTTGGCCCACACTCGCTAGTGGTATAAGCTGGTCTAGTTCCTCGGGGAATCTGATAATGATGTGAGACTTTCTCAGCGAGGCGTGTCACACGCACGGGGAAATTACAAAAATTCGACATATAAAACAAACTTTGAGTTAACAGACATTTCGATCACAGTTTCTCGGGGCTTCAGTGTCAATGTGTTCCATCCTTAAATGCCCACTTCAGATACCCATTCATCGCATCTTTACACCTCAAAGAAAACTCTGTATAAAACTGTTCATTGGTTCATTTTGGCAACGGACCTTGTATAATGGCTAGACAGTTTGAAACTAGCTGTAAACCCCATAGCAAGGCTGCAGTCTAGTTCAACTTTGCCTATCTCCGGTACCGTCCGCCACCCCCGATTATCGGCTTTTGTGTAATGACAGGCCATTTTTTAGTCCATTAGCTGTATATATTTACCGCTGCAGGCAATATTTGTATCCCATGTAGATAAACGGACCCTATAGGACATGAAGTGCATTCCGCGCCAATAAAAATCGACATAGAGCAGGTAACAGCAAAGATAATGAAGAAATAAAATAGAAATATTTCGCATAACAATTTGCCGAAATGACCAATGCAACAAGAGAATCAAGTCACGTGAAAGAATTTAAATTTGTTCAAAGGTTGATTAATCAGGTCATGCTTTAGCAGCCTCGCTATAACAATCACAGCTATATTCAGAATGCCTCGTCATTTCGGTCCGTCACCGAAGTGAATTAATGGACCGTTTTATACAAATGAGCAAGGCTGCTGACCCTTGACCTGCTCAATCGACCTATATGATAGGCGATTTCACCTGTTTTGCGAAACTTCATTCTCTTAACAGTTGCATGTGTCGTTTCGACCGGTTGAATGCGAAATAGTTCTATGTTATTTCGATATTTTCCTTGATGTTACGGGCTCTATGTCGATTTGTATTAGTGCAGAACGCACTTGATGTCCCAAAGGATACGTCTATATGCATGCGATACAAGTATTGCCTGCATCGCCATATACTTATGGCAGAAGTGGCCTAAAAATGGCCGTAAATTAGGCCTAAACAAGAGCCGTTAATCGAAGGTTACGGAGGTCACCGGACATAGGCGATTTGGAACAAGAATGCTCAAAGACTACATCAGTTCTAGTTACCCAATGAAATCATGTCACACATGGTATGTAAACCAAATGTCTTTGGTTTTCAAAATTACTTTCCCAGAATGCTGTTTTCCAACATAAAAATAAAAACGTTTAATAATAATAATAAAATAAGAATTGTTTTATATTAGATTAAAGCCGATATATAAGGTATGACCATTGTTTATAAAAAATGTACTGTACATAAATAGCATCGACACACAGTCAGAAATTTGTCAGTCATTTGTAAAATGGAAGCCAGTAAGTGCCACAAACAATATTATTTTCCAAACAAAATCCTCATAAATACGAGATTTGCTTTAAATACTGAAATTCCTTCAGGCTTAATTACGGAAGCCAGTTAGTGCCACGGATAATATTATTTTCCAAACAAAATCCTCGTAATTAGGAGAAAAAAACTCGTAAATACGAGTTTTGTTTCTCGTAATTACGAGGATTTTGTTTGGAAAATAATATTGTCCAAATGTCGGGCGCTAAGTGAGGAATTTAACTAACATATTTCGTTTCAGTACGTTTTTCAATTAGGCCTACCCTTTGAATCTGATGAAAAGTAACGTATTTAATTGCGTTGTGTGTCAACATACATCTATAAATATCTATACGGCAATTAAACGTTAAAGCTGCTGACGTTTTGTCATAAATACAAGCCACGCTGCTTTGAGTTTTAAATGCTTCTAAATAAACATTTATTTCCGTGTATTTCGCAAGTGGTTGGAATCACTTTCCTGCGACCTGTACCTAACGGACACCATGCAGGGTGCGAGTGAAGTTCAACCACCTACATATATATAGTGCTAATGCACTTAAGTTTAATGACCTACGTTGTTGCTGTATTATTCGACGAAGTCTATCCCATTATAAGTTCTTTGAGTGACATTTTATAAGCTGGAAAAACGAACACATTTCAGAAGTTCATATGGATAAGGATACAGCTTTGATGAGGTACATGTCAGAAGTTCATATTGACTTCTTCAATTTATTAGACACAACGTTTCTATCCTATTTCAGAGATCGTTTTCAAGTGACACTTGAACTTGAAGTGACCTTCTGACATGTATTTCATCAAAGCTGTATCCTTGTCGTGGCTCTTTAAGAAAAGGAGAAGATTCCGTTCTTTTTATAGTACATAGTATATATACTGAAGGTTCGATACTTTTCATTACTGATCCTAAACATTTTATTTATTGTATGATATCAACATGTTTGTGTATTTTTTTTTAAAGTGTGTTTATGAAAAATATTGACTGTACATTTTCTCACAAGGATCGATGTGAAGAAATCCCCTCACTACAGTGGCAATAACTTCTGTTATAGACCTAGGGTCGACATACGGACCTCCAGACATAACTGGTACATTTAAAGGCCCAGAAATACTCCATAAACCTTAATGGAATAATATTTACCTCAAATAAAGATTGGAGCATCCAATTCCTCAAGTTTTATGGACTATTCCGCTAGTGATCTATGCAACTATGCCATTTCTATTTCTTAAAAAATAATGGTAGTTTTTCAAAACAACAGTGTATGTCGATTGTATAATTGTGATATCAGTTGAAAATACATTACCAGGATTGAGGAGCATCAGAGTCTTAAGACAGGTATGGTCATTATGATCGAACTCCAACTCTCTCAGTCGTTCTATTTGTTGTAGTGTCATAACTCGCAGTTCCTTGAGACCTATATTGTCCAAATAGTTCCATGGCAGGCTATGTCCGCTGGCCTGAAATATTACAGAACAGCAAAAAAAAGAAATAAGAAAGTCGATGTTAGGCACATTATACTCTTTTGCCTCTATTTGATTCTCTTTCAGCGCACTAAAACCGGAGCGTACACTCTAGACAAATCCGCCTTTAGGGTAACGTAACGTTTATTTGTGTCTGGGGTCACGCTTGAGCTAGGCATCGGGTTACGCTTAATTTAAGGGTTGTTTAGGACAAGCCTCAACCCTATAAAGACTTACGTTGCGTTTTTCTTGACGGATAACCTGAGCTACACCGTCATAAGTCTGCTTGCCAAAGTACTGAACAGAGACTTCCAGTTTTACCATATATCATCAATTGAATGTGTTCAAACTGTAAACAGCTTCGATATATCTGATAATTAAATTTACGTGTAATAATTTTTTAAAAATAATTTAAACTCGATTCGCGGAAGCTGAAAATTTTATATAAACTGAAATTATCCTGAGGCGTTTGCTACAAAGTAACAGCACTAGGCCTACATCGAGAACGAATAAGTGTTTAAAAAAACTTACTTGAGTGAACAGCACAATAAAATTTTCAATTTGAAATTTTGCGTTAGTTTTACAGTTGACATAATATAGAGACGTTAACAACAAAGCGGGAACTCTGACCAGTGTTAAAAATGACCATATACTTACAAGAGTGAACTCTTTAGAATTACACCGAGAGAGTTGTCTGTAAATGAAATCAAACGTCTGCAGTTCACCCCATGAAGCCTGGATCAGCTTCGATTGGTCGTCTATCTATAGTACATCGAAATTTAAACTGCACTGTTACGTGATTTAAGTTTTACTCTTCCGCATAACAATATTATGCATGCAGTTGCCATTGCATGTTTTGCCACATTCTAGCAGCCTGTCCGTGTTACGAGTCCACCCTTATATCCGTAACAAGAACGTTTTTAACATGATAACTTTAGAAGAACTCAACAGATTAACTCCAAACATGAAATGTAGGTTCCTCTTAACAAAATAGATAGGGTCTATTGCATTCCACCAAATTCTGCATACCAATCAGGCGCCATGGACTATTTTGCAATATTTTCCTACGTGTAGGCCTACATGTATGTATTTGTTGTGAACACGATAAATTGATAATTAATTCACTGCTCATCTTTAAACTTAATATGTAGTTTCCTGTATCAATTGGAGCGGGAGAACCAGGACATTAACCAGGAAGTTTACAGAATCCGATTAAATTGTAACTTTCGCTGATACCGCGAAAACGCCGTCAATAAAAAACAATAATTTTTTAAAAGTTTTTTTTACTTCATAAGAGCTTTTGGATTAAAGGGGAAGTAAACGAAAAGTCATAGTCAGATTACAGAGCCTACCAAATTGTTAACAAAACTGCTTTCACTTTTCTTGTCGGATTTCTCGTTTCCATTGAAAGACACTTAAAGTGAACTACTGTAAGTAAAATGTATGGTGGACTGTTTGTGCCATGATTTATTTATGAAGTTCTTGCCAATAAAAATAACCCAAATTACTCAAAATGTAACCTACCAAATCTGAGCCTCAACAAAGTTATATATCTGATCAAAATCCTTCCCTTTAAAACTAATCCGGAACTGTACCCAAAATTCTCTACATGTATTCTTATGTAGGGATTCAGTTCCGGCCGACTAGGGCAGATTTTATAACGTTTATGGTAGGTAGCCCATTTCTATTAATGTTTACTAAATCGTTTTTTTAAATTTATTATTTTATTTTTTCCAGACATATAAATAATTTTCTGGAAAGTTTTTGCTAATGTCACCAATTATCAGCAGTACAACCACAGAACGCAAAACCGTGCAAAATATGACATGTAGATTTAACAATATTCAACAAACACATTGGTTTCAGGTCACATCGAGGCTCACGCCAGACATTTTGTTTTATTCCACGTTATGCATGACACAAACTCACCAAGAGATATAAATCACATACCTGTATCTCTTTGAAATGATGACACTTTTGAGCCCATTTTACGTCGTTGTAGAGAGACTGCTCGCTAACCATCAAGAACATCTTTTGAAAAGCAGCTAGATCTGTATTTACTTGAAAATCGTAAAAATCACTTTCCACAAATGCAGCCGTTTTGAATCTGGATTCTGTTTCGTCTGTCGTCTGCGTAGTAAAATATGATGGGGTTCTCGGAATAATATTCTCTGTTGACGTTGAGCTACCATTAAATCTATCTGGAGCAAGTTTACATGGAAAGGGGGAAAAGAAGTCCGTGAAACTGTCCTCCAGAATGTTCGCCGAAGAACAATTAGTTTGTGTTGATATCGGTGTGCGAAACCCAATATCGTTTATTAACACGCCATCGACAAAGTTGTTCATTAGGCCATCATGGCTCGGGATCAAAGACGATCCATAGTTTGTTGTGTCGGAGATCCGTGTTACATCCCAGGAACGGAGTTCGATATAAGGATTGAGCTGGACCGCTGACATTTTCCTTCGCAATGAAGCTATTGCTCTTGACCGTCGATCTTGTTTGTACATCTTCAATAAGCTGTTCCTTCCTCCTCGTATCCTTATTTCTCGAACAGCTGCATGGAGGAAGTTTTTGTTTTTAAAAATGGCATAATTAATCTGGTGAGTATAGCCTACTATTACAAGTTTAGTGAGTGTTTTGATAATATTTTATTTAAGAGACATAAATCTAGCAAGTTGCACGCGGTATTTAAAATTATCCCACAGTGAACTTTTAATCTATTTTTTCAAAGAACAAAATTGTCTAAATTGAAAATTGGCATCATAAAGCAAACTCAGAATTATAATTGGAACAACCCAGCCCAGGGGGACACAACCTATTCCCACATGTAACATTATCACATAAAGATGCAGGTTTCGCGACCGGTACAAGGTATTGACTCGAATTGAGTTGCTCTTTTGGTGAACAAAATCGCATATGCTCCAAAGATGCAGAACAAAATGAGTTCTTTTTTGGGTAGTCCGTACAAACGACTCACGACTTTCGTAGTCGGTATAAGTATCCCATGGCTAATGTTGTAATATTGTCAGACCCGACTTTAAATAAAGATTTGATTTTATTTGATTTGATTTGTATTGCGTGTTCGGCAAACTCGCATCCGTAACATAAAGAAAAATAAGATTTTCATCGTGCCAATGATCTTTCTTCATTGTCATGCTGACGAACAATAGGAATTCGCCGAGCCAATCGTTATTGTTGTGCATGGGTCTGCATGGCTGAGTGGTGGACGTTAAACTGGTCTCATTGTGCGATTTCGTGCGGTTTAAAGGCGATTTCGTATGCCGGCGACCTGCGAACATTTCACTCCTGGCAAAGTACTGTACCATAGGAGAAGGATGTTCGTTCCTCATTACGAAGAAGCGTGCGGTTTAAAGGCGATTTCGTAAGTCGGCCTGCGAAAATTTCACTCCCGGCGCAGTACTGCACCATTGGAGAAAGATGTTCGTTCCACATTACGAAGAAGGTTCGTATCTTCTCGTTGTGATGTCGCCAATGGTGTGCCAGATCGTGTGAGATCCTTCACAATATTTTCATTTGATGTTTAGTCAAGCAATCAAAATCAAAACAATATGCCGACCAATGGTTTTACACGACAATCCGTAATATTGTGTCCCGATAAGTCGATAACACATTGAAACGCCAAATAGACTTTCAAACTGGATTTGGGCCTCCCTTGACTTCAAATCATTGCGCGTACAAATCAGGTATGACTGGGTGTGCTGGACATCGACATCTCCTGATTTAACTAAATTCAAGTCAAAATGTGACACAAATTATGCATACATTATATTAGTGGGTAATAATATATTATTGGGATTAACTTCTTCCCATCTGAATATTTCTCGGTACATCTATGTTCACTCATCAATCTGCAGTAATAATGCAGTACTACGGTTTACCTTCTATCTTCATGCCAACATGTAAACACTTCTGAAAACGACAATATGCGCATTTCTTTCTCGTCCAGCGATCTATTTTACAAGCTTCCATCTCGCTGCATTCATACACTCTATCATCCTGAACTGTTCGTTTGAAAAAACCTGGAAAAGAAATGATTCGTTGCAAGAGTTCAATGCATTTGAGTCAGTCTTAATTTCTGTACAAAAATGTAAATGTTACTTAAACAACAGAATCTTCGAATAATTACTGGATTAACTGTCGAAGTCTGAGCAAATATCCAAATATAAGTTAATGACTGACCTTTACAGCTTTCACAAGTGAGCAATCCATAATGGTAGCCTGATACTCGGTCTCCACAGACTGGACAAAGGTCAAAGCGAAGAGTGACGTCATTGACGGGAGAAATGATTGGAGAGCTCTTACTTGTTGCGAACGGAAACCCTGTGGAGGTGGTTGGAAACTAGTTAATAAATACATACATTAATTTAACTATAAAACTCCAAGATTTGATCTGGGTTTAAGTTTTCAGTTGCTTATTCAGGTATTATTGATTTTCCACAAAAGCACAGACTAGAGTAGGCCTATGTTGTAGCCTCTTGTATCGGAGAAGAACGCAAAGAGATGGAATGGTTGTACCGGTTCTTAAATCGCTTCATTAAACATTTGGTGGTGATTGATTGGCATTTAATAAATGTATGAATAAGAAGAATCTAATGCCTCTACTGAAAATAGAACAAAGTAACTTATTTCTAGTGCAATGTCAAATGAGTATTGAAGACTCTAAGCTTTACGTAGTGTTCGACATCACTCGTTTTGATGCAGCAGCAATTCCCATGGTGCACGTCATCACACTGGACAACAACTCTAAATATCTAATAACTAAGACGCATCACATCAAAACTAACCGTACGTTCTACGTAAAACCCCCAATCAAACAAACAAACAAACAATTTAATTCAAAAGCATAAATTAAATAAAGTTTTCCATTTCAAATTTGTGTTGGTGACCTTTAGCTGGGATCGTAGCTTGTCACTGTGTCTGATAGCACCTGTGCTCAAATGTTTCTCGTGCAAATTGTAAGTACATAAAGGTAAGAGTTAAATTAACATATTGACTCTCCTATAGCTCAGACTCCACGTTTACTTACCTACCAGTGATCTACTTCGGTTAAAATGCCTTTTAATTGAGATGAACTTTTATTATCTCTTCAATTCCTAAAATGTCCGCAGGCTTTTCTTACCTGCTACATTTTCCGCATGAGTTTGTCTTAATTGTTAGCTAACAGATAAGATAAAAGTAATTATTTATCCGCAGTTGCCCATAAAAAACATAAACTAGAAAATAAATGGAACAAACTAAAAGAAATAGTGACTAGACATTTTTTATTATAATTTTGTTTCTTTAAATTAAATTTGTCAATGCCTCCGTGCTGAGATATTTTGCTTGTCATACACACAGACGAGTATATCAACTTGAATCTTCCAAAGAACCATTTAAAGCAATTACCTATCAACACTATCTTTTTGTAAATTTACATCATTGATTGGAATAAGTATAAGGAAAAGTTTAAAGTAAGTAAAATCAGATTTTCTTTTTTTATCTTATGTTTTTCTTATATCTTAGTCTATACAGTCCTTTAAACAACATCAAATACCTATTGGTTGGTTAGTTTTACCCACCAATTGGATTGTTTTACCCAGCTTTACCCATTGGGCAAATTTCCGAACTGAATGCAATGATATCGACGCCATTAGTATTTTAACAGCAATATTAACATTTTAACAAAAATCTAACCTCAAAAATAAAGATACATTTATAAAAACACATCCGCAGCTCGAATGATAAAAAAAATCCTGAACCATTGTGGAACCTTTAAATTCAGAAAAATAAAGCGCCCAAGAATAGGTGCTGAAGGAATTTAATCGAACAAGACTCGCTTACGATCAAGCCATATACAAAGAACTTTAAAAATCAGTAATTCAATCAGAATCAAAAAAACTGGAAAGACTTATACAACCCCGGTAGTCACTTACATCACTTACACACCAGCAGACTGAATCCAGAATTTATAACAATGAGAAAAGACCTTATACCAAACATCGATCGAGCTGTGAGTTTAGATATAGTTATCGATTTTAATATTGAAGAATTTGGAAAAACCTTGCATTCTAAAATGATGACCACCAATGTTCTCTAGAGTGAATAATTGGCGATAAGGAACTATGGCTATATGACAACACGATAACATTTGAGTTTTGAAAAAATTCAACAGTGACACGAAATGTGAGTGACCGGGCCTGGCCTTTTTGAAGCAACCCAGAACGGAAAGAAGGTGAGGTTGAAGAATTTCGACAATGTAGGCTTCCGAATGGACGTCAGATTTATCTCAACCATTTACACTGCACATGCTTGTCGTATATGTTGCATGTTGCATGGCTTGGAATTTATTGCTAATGACATTTCCATGTAGCTCTATATAGGAGATCTCGCGTGATCAGATTCATATGCATACATATATGTGCCATATAAGCTTAAGTGAGAGAGAGAGAAGACCTATAATCCCAACTTACGTCACAGGAAAATAGGGACTTTAAATTAAATTATTTGCCTGCCGTTTCGATGGCGTCCAACTCTAGTACTGAAAAAAAAAAACCCACAAAATTGTTCCCCCTCTGGAATCAAAATTTCTACATTATTCTATTTAGTGAAATACGGTCTTAACTTCGTTAGCCTATCGCTTTAACTTTTCGTATATGTTAAATGAATGTTCTTGTTACGGGAAAAAATCGCGGGAATCATTCTTTTTGTTTACATCACATATACTACTTTTAGTATTAAAATATATATATTTAAGCGATATTAACATATAATCTAAACTAACGAAGAAAATGAGCTGTCTTATAATTTGAAGGCAGGTAGTTGGTCGAGAGCTTCCTATATATGCCTTGGTGTTGTTAGAGCTATGAGCATCAGGAAGCCGATTTGTTGTGGAATTCTGTGTTGTATCCTGTAAATGTTCTGTACCGTCTTCTGTGTTACGAGCGCCGTTTACGGTGGCTCCCTTCGCCGTTCGGGCTGGCATGCAGTCATATATATATGAGTGAAATAACCATTACTACGGCGTTAAACACGGCGTCAAATCAAATATAATATAATTGTGTCACAGTATTGTGATGTTGAAATCTTGCAACATCAAAAGACTTAATCACAATTATATTATAAATTTGTTTCGCCATAAAGTGATGGTTGAGGTTCGAGGGTGTGTTTCTTCTGTCTTGAGTTTGGTTTTTCTTATTTTAAAACCATACGCAGCCAAAAATTAGGTTTTTATTATATATTGTTCTCATTTAGTAAAAGTAAGGGGATCTACGGTAATTCAAAAGAGATTTGTAGGTTAAGCGAAACGTTTAAGATAAAAAAATTAAATTAAAAAAAATCCTGAAAACTAAAAATTATATCATAATATTAAAATGAGGATGTTTTAATCTGCTTGGGTCAAAATATGTTACCGTAAAATAACTACCCTAAATCCTGAACAAATTCGGCCTCTACGGACACAAACTTTAAGTAATTATTGAATGTTTAAATGTGAATTTGGAACTAAAACTTCGATTTTCTGGTAATTTAAAGTCTAAACTTCATACAAAATTTAAAATTTCATATACACTTCTTACTCTTTGCCTAAAATGTAATTTTATAAGTTGTATAGGGGGTCGAATTTGTGGAGTATATAAAAAAAAAACTTTACAGCTTTTCTTGACCTATAAATTAAATAAACAATTCGTATGTCGCTTATTAATCTATCTGTTAATGTTCTGTGCTTATCTTAATTTACAATACGTAAATAAAATTAAAAAAGGTATTGAAAACGGCTTACCGTCATTACTCATTTCGCTGATGACTTCGCTGCTAAAATTATTTATCGATAAATTACATTGGTTCGATAATGATGGGTTTAAAGTTATACCAGGATAGCTGTCTAGGTTGTATTCACAGGTTGTGATCTCCGGCATAGAGCTGTCCACAGACATCCTCAACGAGTAATGGAGGAGAATTGAAAAATAAGTTATTAAATATATATTATGCCTATGAGTCCTAATGGACCTATTGTCAGAGATTTCACTTCAATAGATGAAATTTCACAGCTCGCTGATTCGCCTCTTCGTAAAGACGCTAAAAGGGTGAAAATAACTTTTCTTCTGCATAATAGATAAAAGCTTTTTTAACCGGCAAATAAATTGTGAGTGGGATCGTGATATATCATCCGTCATCGCTCCGTCAGGCTCCCTGATCTGAGGAATTAATGCGCACCAAAGCAGTTACT
>JAVFBZ010153185.1:0-18912 GCA_032466195.1 Katharina tunicata
TTGTTCTACAGAAAGAGACGATTCAGAATATATATACATGTGTTGCAAAATTCACAGTAGTTTAGAAGTAAAACGGCAAAACGTAAAAACACTCTGTTGGGGGGGTTAGAGTATCCTTAATGACTTACTATTAAGAGCTTCCAATAAGGTATCCAGAGGAACTTTTAACACTTCTATAAACTCTGAAGAAATATAGAAAACATTATAAATGCAAATGATCTAGGAGATATACTGATCAACTTAGCATACTATCTTAATAATTCAAAATGACTAAAAAAGCCAAGAAATCCTGATTGTCTATAAGACCCACTGATTAACTTAAGTTAGGTTCGTTCGCTTGCTTGGAGTGTTGCACCATACTTGAGGTTATTTCACTCATATAACGGTATGTCAGCCACTATATATTTACAGGGGGGAAAAAACAGGACACCACAGCAAATATTGAAATCCTGAAGCCCCTTAGCTCAGAGAGCACCAGGGCACAGGCTCCCACCCAACCACACTGCTTAAAGTTAGTAACTCAAAAGCTGAAATAACCAAGAAAGATTATCCAAGAGGAAGACTATCAAAAGATCCACTAATTAAATTCATTTAAATCTTCAAGAAATCTAAAAACTATAAAGAATGCAAGATTATCTAGATGAGATATTTGATTAGGGTTTGACTCCATACTCTGCCAGCCCATAACTTGATGAAGGTATCCACAGATGCCAGTGGCATCATTCAAAGACAACACGGTACAATATTAACACTATTAAAGATGTGACACTGGTACTGTTAAATGTATCTGTGTCTATCAAACAGTGATTTGGGAAACACCCTGGAGAGATCTTGATAACTCTCTGGGATATGAACACCCATTGTTTGATACACCATCCAATCTCAGCAAACTGAAAATCTGGCCGAACCAGTTGCTACTCACACCTCTTTTTACAAATCAACAGCAAAGAAGCAACTTTTTGAAAGAACTATTTTTTAAGATATAAAGTTTTAAGTCGGCCAGTAATCTATTTGACCATGTGTTGCAATAAACGTTTATAAACAAAAATGAACATACCTGTGTCATCTGCAAAAAAAGTAAAACAAAAGAAAAGATTTATAACAACATAACAAAAACTTTACATTTCTTAAAAAAATATTGTTGCACATGTAAAATAACAAGTTATCAAAGAATAAACAAACAATTTATCTTGTATTGAAATGAATCAACATCTCAAAATCATATATGCCACATTCCAATTAAGTTTGTTTGTTTGAAGCCATTCTGTTTCTAATAGGAACTGATATTCAGAATGAAACTTTTAATGCAGTTAGAATATCAGAATTGTGAGAACCATTTGATCAGTAGGGTAAATTTTATCTACACAGGTTATAGATTTATTTATTTGATTGATGTTTAACATCGTACTAAAGAGCATTTCACTTATATCATGACTTTGAGTTGCCTGTGTATGGTGGAAAACCAATAAGAAAAAACCCTCATAAAAACCATGTCGCATCTCCGCAGCCACGAGAAATCTTCCATTGTATACCTAAGGTCAACAGGTGGATTTGAACCTATTCCGAAATTACAGTGAACAAGTCGAATGCTCAACCAACTAAGCCTGGTGCGGGCTCGTAAGGATTATAGAAGTGTTTTTAAAAATTATTTATTCTTTTCTACTGAATTGTCATGACTGTATTCACTTAACTCTTGTTCTGTTGCAAATATAAATTTCATTTAATGAATCTACCTGACATACTTGAAGGAAAAGCTAAGCTTGAAAAATAATTTTACCTGGATGGCTTTCTGGTGCTTTGTTGACAGCATCATCTCCATCGATCTGGAAATTGAAATTTCAGATTAAGTTAAACTTATTAATCACTCCAGAGACACAATCCAATGGCCCCTATGATATTGATTACTAAACTAAATTAAAATAGATATATCTGCCAAGGCAATAAATCAAGAAGATATTTTAACTTTTGGGAAGTACATCAGAAAGTTAAAAAAATCCTGGGAGGCTCAATAAAATTGGGGTTTTACTACAAAGTGAGAAAAGGAATTGTTTGATTGGGGTTTTACGCCTTACATAAGGTTATTTCACTCATGACGGCGTGCCAGCCCACTGGGTGAAGGAAACGACAATAATCAAATCTGCCAAGTCTGCCAAATCAGGGCACCACAGGATTTTTACAGGACGAAAAGCATGACACCCCAACAAATCAGCTTCCTGATGCACAGGGCACATGAAGCTCACACCAACCACCTGCAAGTCAGGAAGGGGTGAAAATACCTGAAAGTAAGATTGACTGGTGTTTAAGGACATGTACTCAAGAGTATTATACCCTCAGACATTCAACTCCCAGTCTGTTGTCCATCCAGGGGTATTCACTAATGAGTAAGCTGATTTGACCAGAATTAATAATAAACCACTTACTTCTACAGTGACCATGTTAATAGTACAGTTACTAACACCAGGGTCCAGGCAGGTCACTGAAAAAAAAACACAGATAAAAAACTATTTAAAAGAGTCTTGTTAAAGCAGCATTTAGAAGCTCAGTGTTCTATCCAGAAAATATTCTTGAGTCCTTATTTGATATTTAGAAAAAAAAAATAAGGACAAGCAAGTCCTTTAATAAGGAACAGGGGAAAGATTGTAGCCATTTACAGGCAACAACATGATTTTTTGTTTTAATTTTCCAAGTAGTTTGCAGAGAAAAGGACAATTTGTTTATGAAACAACATTTTATAAATAAATCTTTGATTTTTGGTGAATTCTGCTCATTTGATTTGTAATGTCCTTCTGACGGACACAGTGAGACCCTGTATAGAGCCCTGAAGCTGGGTACATGACAAAAACTTGACGACTAACATGACTAAGATGGATTTTCAACTTCTGGGTATATTGGTAAGCAATGTTTCGGCCTAGGTTGCTTGAAAATGGTCTTAATATCTAGGCCGAAACAGCGCTTAGAGTACAGCGGGAGATAAGCCTACAAAATATCACACACAAAGAAAACAGTTTGGGTTTTTCTAATTCATTAAAATAACAGCTCTAAATGCAAACTCTTTATATGCTGGCTAATTTCACCATATGTTATGGCTAATTTCTTCCTAAGTTCTGGCTAATTTCTTTTTATGTTCTGGCTAATTTTTCCTATGTTGTGGCTAATTTCTTCCTATGTTGTGGCTAATTTCTTCCTATGTTCTGGAGAATATTATCATATGTTCTGGATAATTTCACCATATGTTCTATCTAATTTCTTCCTATGTCCTGGCTAATTTCACCATATGTTCTGGCTAATTTCACCATATGTTCTGGCTAATTTCTTCCTATGTTCTGGCTAATTTCTTCCAATGTTCTGGCTAATTTCTTCCTATGTTCTGGCGAATTTCTTCCTATTTTCTAGCTAATTTCTTCCTATGTTCTGGATGATTTCTTCCTATATTCTGGCTTATTTCTTCCTATGTTCTGGATAATTTCTTCCTATATTCTGGCTTATTTTTTCCTATGTTCTGGCTAATTTCTTCTTATGTTCTGGCTAATTTCTTCCTATATTCTGGCTTATTTCTTCCTACATTCTGGCTAATTTCTTCCTATGTTCTGGCTAACTTCTTCCTATTTTCTAGCTAATTTCTTCTTATGTTCTGGCTAATTTCTTCCTAGATTCTGGCTTATTTCTTCCTATGTTCTGGCTAATTTCTTCCTATTTTCTAGCTAATTTCTTCCTATTTTCTAGCTAATTTCTTCCTATGTTCTGGATAATTTCACTGTATGTTATGACTAATTTCTTCTTACGTTCTGGCTAATTTCTTCCTATCTTCTGGATAATTTCACCATATGTTCTGGCTAATTTCTTCCTTTGTTCTGGCTAATTTCTTTTTATGTTTTGGCTAATTTTTCCTATGTTGTGGATTATTTCTTCCTATGTTGTGGCTAATTTCTTCCTATGTTCTGGAGAATATTATCATATGTTCTGGATAATTTCACCATATGTTCTGGCTAATTTCTTCCTATGTCCTGGCTAATTTCACCATATGTTCTGGCTAATTTCACCATATGTTCTGGCTAATTTTACAATATGTTCTGGCTAATTTCTTCCTATTTTCTGGCTAATTTCACCATATGTTCTGGCTAATTTCTTCTTATGTTTTGGCTAATTTCTTTCTATGTTCTGGATCATTTCACCCAATTTTCTGGCTAATTTTTTCCTATGTTCTGGATAATTTCACTGTATGTTCTGGCTAATTTCACCATATGATCTGGCTAATTTTTCACTATGTTCTGGCTAATTTCCTTCTACTTTCTGGCTAATTTCTTCTGATGTTCTGGCTTATTTCTTCTATGTTCTGGATAATTTCACCATATGTTCTGGATAATTTATTTCTACGTTCTGACAGATTTCTTTCTATTTTCTTCTGGAATCATTAAACCTCTCTGTTCCTTTCATTTTATGAAAAGCTCCCAGATGTTTTGGTCTGGAGGCCCAAATCAAATTTACCTATACATGATATTACCTGGAGAAAGCTGAATATGAGATAAATCACCATCAATCAAGCATATTACCTGGAGAACAATGTTTAGCTATCCCCACAAATCCTGTCTCTTCCTTCAGCTCTCTAACAGCGGACTCCTCTGGTACCTCATCTTTATCTATTAGCCCTGGAATATCAAACATATACATGCCATTTCAATAACTGAATAGAAAAGGGTATACACATCCTCAATATTAATTTCCAAACTCATGGCTTATTTTCAAAAAGAAGACGAGCATAAAACAAGGCCAGTTTTCATTTATTTTTGATAAAATATATTTATCTTCTACTTTTTGTTTTTCTGGGGTGATTAAGGTTCAATTTAATTAAATTCTAATAACATACCGGTAAGTACGACGTAAAACCCCAATCATAATAATAGATTTCGCTGACATTCAACATGAGAAAGGAGCCCACTTACCTGCGGGGAATTCTAAGGTGTACGCCTTCATTGGAGGTCTGTATTGCTTCACCATAATAACACAGTCATATTTTAACAGCCTCTTTAGAATAGGGATAACTAGAACAGCTGTGACAAGAGAGAAAAAACAAAAATAATTATTAACGTTATGTATTTCTTGTTTCATTGGGCTTTAAAGTCTAAAAGATAATGCAACACACTGAATTTAAACACATATATTTACCTCCTAGCCTGAGTGAATGTTTAAGCTGATAAAGGTAATGACAATGGACTGCTGATCAATGAGCTAGGGCTTCTTTCGCCAATGAACTATGAACGTGTACACAATTCCAGGATTTTGCCTTGCCCGTGTTATGTAGAAAAGTGGAAAGAAACTACCCTAAATCTTCAACCTTTTCACTCCCCTGAGATTTTTGCAATGTTATAAGACTTTCAGGCACAGAGGCTAATTAATAAGTTATATAGTAGGCTATAATAATAAATTAATTATTTATAAGTGGATTACGCCCTTTCCCAAATTTGCTTGTGACCTAATTTCATGTTTCTTCAACATTATAATATAAGTGAAATGCCCTTGAGTATGAAATTGAACACAAAGCTAAAGAATATAGAAAATATATATTTATATACGTCATACTTGTCCACTCGATAATTCAATTTTAATCAGACAAGTGTTTGTGCCAAATATCCATTTTAAAGTGGTAAACATTAAAACCTTACCATCAGCTCCCATACCAGCATTTGTCGTTCTGTTCACAGATTCCCATTCTCTGTGCAAAATAAACAGAGCAATTAATCAATTAAAATTTCTCTTTATAATATCTCTTTTTTCTCTCATAATCAGGCCTCCAAATTAGTGGAGAATGAGCTTATTGTTCATATATGATAAAGAATAGGACAAAACTTTACCTTATTGAAGATAAATGAAGAAGTTGGAATCCATAAAGTTTTGTCTTATTATCTATCAGTACATAGACTTCTAAATGCCTATTAAAGCAAGTTGTTCATATACGAGTTATGCAAAATCAAAATAGGTAGAAAAAAAATAACTTCTACTGTAGTGAAAATGTTTGTAACTTTGAAGGCTTTGGTCAGGTGTCATGTATGGTGAACTGAGTAAGTTTAATGTCTGTAGAGTGTAGACAAAGCAGTCAAGTCAAAGCTATTTTGGCAGATGATATCAGTCTATCAACCCATTTCAGTTCATGCTGTGATCCATCTCTAATAGATTAACACTAATTAACCACCTGTGGTGTCAGTATGCCCATTTCTCACTACCAGAACGTTCTCAATACCTAATAAACCCAAACTGTTTATACCTTCACAGGAGCCATTTCCTATTAGTCTGTTAATCCCTTCCAGGATTCAATTGATTGACAATCAATGATTTCAAACAGTTGTGTTTTCCTGTTTGAAATCATGAAACTTTATTGTTCATGTTAACAATCTTCTAATTCAAATAATTATATCAGGTCTTCTCTAGGATGAGGATACTTTGGGAATTTGCAATAAAAAAAACATGTGCAAATTTTAAGCATTTGACAGTTAGAGTAAACTTATCTGGTAATTTGTCAGTGTGTCTATATCCTAGTCTATTGTTGTACCTAACTTATAATCCTAAATTTGTGGGAGAGGAACCTTCTAAATTAACAAAGTGAACAATCTGTATAGAAAGGTGGAATTTCAGGCTTTTCGCGTACGCCCCCTAGAGATACAGACCTGGTCATCGTTTCACAAAGCGATCTCAGCGTACGTTGAACGTAACTACCATAACAACCAGTACCTGTATAGTGTCGTCATGGTAATAATGTTCATCTTAGGCTAAGATGGCTAAAGTGAAATGAGTCTCTGCCCTGTTCTCAAGTTCTATATATTGCTGGATAAAGCTTGGGAGATGGACTAATCCACGTACATGTTGTCCAGAAACCAGCACTTGCCACTTGTCTGCAGCTGTTGTCAGCATGCCAACATGGCAGGTCAATCTACAATTACCACAACAACAAAGGTACATGTAATCCCTGCTGTGGAGAGGATTGAGCGGACGTACACACAAAACTGATGCCTGTTGCGAATTAACATAGCCCCTGTTGATAGTCCTATAACTGGACTCCCCAACGCCTTGCAAACTTTCAAAATGGCTACCTGTATGGTCATGATGGTCGCGACACACTTTGTGGGTGGTCAAATCTGTCGACTTCAGTTGCTCAGTGCTCTTTCTCTCATGATTTCTCATTATCTTATTAACTTAAAAAAAAGAAAATGAATGACTGACATAACTACTGTTACGGACTACAATACTCACCTAACTTGACCAGTGGGATCTTTGTACGTCACTTTGTTTAGAGACAACCATTTACCTCGCGCAATCTCCTGTTACAAACCAATAAAAAATAAATCAAACGAGGAATTTGTTTGTACTAAAACACAGGGCTCAAACTATGGGTGCGACCAGACAGTTGTTGGATTTGTCTTTTCCTACTTGTTACACAGAGAGCATTCATTATTCTAATTTCTCTTTCTACCTACAGAACTGTGCAATGCTTAATCATTTCCATATCGTACAGGGCAATGTGAATAAATAACTTGCAATTATTGACGTGCCGCCAAGGGCTTCATAGCTGAAAGTCTGTATTGGAGGAGCCACCACGGGCATTTTATGCAATATGGACTTTGAGCTCAATGTGGACTCGTACAATAAAACTACATATATAGGCCAGCTTCTGGCACAAAGTGGGGGCATGCAAAATATTAGTCAAAGGAGCTCAGACGATAGTTTTTGAGTTATTTTCTGTTGGCAAAAACTAACTACCAGGCATTATAAAAAAATCATAAAAACAAAAGGTCTGATCGAGCCGCTCAAACTACATGTAGAGCAAAACATATCAGCTCTTTATATAGGCCTACCCCTTACCGTAGTTATATAATCAGCTTGTAATACTAATAATAAAGCCATGGAGTGGAATAAATTTATAAATACTGTTTTCACAAACCTCTTGCTTGACAAATTCACTTGGGGAATCATGGCTAAATCTTCTTACAATCGGACTGGTCATGTTGAAATTTAACTACCAACTTCAATCGATCAAAGTCCGCCAACAAATATCTGGGTCAATCCTGCAACGTGTTTACAATGTGTGTTGTTGTTGTCACGCGCAAGATCTATCCAGAATGTAGTACACCTGATGTAGCATGCGGTCTTTCGACAATCTATTGCTAGAAATATATGAAATGATACTTCCACTGTCACTGATCAAAGCGTGGAACAGACACAAGTCCAACAAATTTGTCTTCGTTTGGGATATTCTTCGTCACAACAAAGTCCAAAACAATGAAGTAGGTCGCGAGAACTAGAGCACGAGAAGAACGAAAGTGATCAAATGCTTAGCGTTGATTGGCTAAGCGTGTGACGTTTAACGCGAGCTGGTTATACCACATTTGTGTTAGTTGATAAGAACATTGAACAATGGTTGTTGAACAATTAATTTTATACTCACATTACATCAATGATCAAATACTCTTTTAAATGCTTCAAATTAGAATTGTAAACACCATAGGTAATAAATGGAATTTTTTCAATCGCAGGGCGGATTTACTTCCCCCGAAAAAATGTAAAATAAATTATTGTCCAAGGCATACCGGATTTATCCGCATTGGCAATTACATAACGGTACTCCGATTGGTAACCTTATGAATAGGGCTTATATGCCATTATGCAGCTAGTGTATATTCTATATTATAACATCAGTAGTTGCACGAATGTGTATAGGGGTAGCGGTGGAACAAACATGTAATTTTTTCAATCGTCTTGTGCCAATTTAATCATTGTACAGTCTGATTTTAAACCAGATCTGAAAAAGCCCACCAGCATTGTATTTGAGAAATAATGTCTGGAAAGCGTTTTCCATTTTTTAAAAATGTTGTTATTGAAGAACCAATGATAAGTCTATGACACGAAACGGGCGCCCATCAATGCCCACGTACCCTTATCCCTTTCGAAAAGTTAATTTAAAATGACAACTTAACAATACAATTTATAGCCTAATCAGCTTTATTAAGAAACTACATCAAAGGGGAAGGAAACGAAAAAGAAGAAGAAGAAATTGTCAAATTATAGTCCATGTCAAGTTATTGCTAAAACTGCTATTACATTTTTGGTAGGATTACTTGTTTTCCACTGAAAGCAACTTCAACTGAACTACTGTTATTAAAATGTATGGAGAGCTGTTCATGCTACATTTGTTATAGTGATCATGCCACCGAGGCAAATCAATATTAACATGTTGTGGATCAAATATATAATTTTATTCTGTACAGTTAGTTGTACAGGTTCTTTTTTGCTAGGTTTAATTTTTTTAATTTATCTGTGTATGTTATTTTAATCTGCAAGAAATACATAAATAAATCATGGCACAAACATACCACCATATACTTTTTACTTACAGTAGTTCAATTTAAGTGGCTTTCAATGGAAAACGAGAAATTTGGTCTGTAATTTAGCAATGAATTTTTATAGTTTTTTTTTTTTATGTTTTCTTCCCCTTTAAGAGATAGATTTGTTGCAGTATATATGGAGCATTCCGGATATAGCTCAATAAACCTTGTAAAACAAGACGTCCGCATCGTGGAATAGCTGGTTGGTTCTTTCACTCAACCCGCGGAAAAGGCCCGAATCCTTCGGTCGACCTTAGATATACAAATGAAGTTTTCCAGAGCACGGCTGCAGAGATCACATCTATGGTGTGTTTTTTCCCCACATGATTCCCATCATACACCGATAAAGCAAATTAGGCCTTCTTGTAAGTGAAATAACATTGAGTACAACAGTACACCGTTAAACACAAATCAAGAAATGAAACAAGAAATACAAAAAGGTCCAAGACATAGTATATTATCGGTCAGTAATTTTCTCAATCTCAAGGATTAAAAAAGAATAGTTTGGTTTCCAAATTCAACAAATAAACATACACGCCTACATCTTACAAACCTGAAACAACCTTATGTCAATTATATAAAATTGAAACACATTGTAAAATACTATTCAGCGCATCTATAATGACAGTAATAAGAGTATGATATATCGCTTTTTTTATCTTCATACAGGCTACACGTTTCGTAGCAGAATATATTTATATTTATATATACCTGGGGTGTAGCGGGTTCGATTCTCGTAACGGATTAAACTTGCAGAAGAATTAACTCGCCTCATATAAGATATGATTATTTTACAAACCAGACAGCCATTCTTTTGTTTAATTTTATTTATTTTGGACAGACAGAAAGTAATGGTTCAAAGAGTTATTCCATGTATCGAAAATCATATTTTGTCTGCTTGGATCTATAGAGATCAAATTTTTTGTCAGAAAAGTTCTTAAAAACGGTTCCAGACATAACCTGACCTTTAGTCTTAATTCGATATTTATATAGAACGGAGATAAACACAACAATTATTAAATATCGTGGGACAGATATCTTGGCACTAAATGGGACCGACTTGGACAAAGTCAGTTTTTTTTTAAACGCCTGAGTATTTATTTATACGTAATGAGTTGTAGTGAACAACATGTCGGAATGTACTGCGTATTAAGACTCTCTGTATGTAATATATGTCAATATATACATTGTTATAACTCTACACCCGGTGTAAATCAGAAGACATCGCCTAAAATAAAGGCAGAGGATATTCACACCGCCACCGCGTACGGTAGGCCTAAAGGCAAACTCAGCCAACAAGTAGAGTGATTGAGCACACCGCCACAAAATGTGCAGCTATTTGAACTGCTTTTATAAAACAACTTTAATTAAAACCCGATTTTGTCCCCACGTCAAAAACGCTTTTCTGTCTCAATAGAAACACTTTAATGCATAAAGAGAAACACTTTTTGTGGAATAAAGACTTAAGTGCTTTTAAACAAAACACTTCTTAAACATATTTATAAGTGTTTTTGTAAAATCAGTATAGCGCTTCATTCAAAACTCTGCATTGTTTCATTTAAAAAAATTAACGTTAAACGCTTAAGTGTTTAGTAAAGTGAGAGTATGATCAAATGTGTTTATGAAGTGTTTGTTTTAAAGCACTTGAGTGTTTAGTACACAACAAGTGTTTTTATTGAGACAGAAAAGCGTTTTATTTGAATAATTTATTTTAGAGTTTTTAAAGTGGGGACAAAATATATTTATAATGAAACACATATTTTTTTTACAGTGAATGTAATCTGTTAGCTTGAGACAGAATCATCCCATCAAGAATATTCAAAGGGATACTGGTACATTAGACTAAAAAATCTGGTTGGAATTTGCCGACGAGTCCTTCCGGCCTTTCCCCTGTTACAGGTAACGTGTATACTCACTCAGTTTGTAGGCAGGCCAGAGCTGATTTGTAGCAATATCCCGAATGGTAAATTTTCACACTTTGTCTTTGGACTCATTTAAGTATTAACATAGCTTGGTTCTGGTGCTAGTGATGGATTTTTTCGTTCTTTTCCGATCCTGTGCGCAGTGTAATAAGTGGAATAGGTTCAACGCGAAAGGACAATAACTGACATACATATGCTTATTAATTACCAGTGGTTATCTTACTAACCTTCTTTTGTTATCTGGCTGTTTGATTGTACACAAAGGGTAGCAAAGATCAACATGTAATGGATCATCACAAACATCATAAACTACAAAACGTACGGTGTGTCATATTGTTGGTTTATTACAGCTGGGCAAATATAACAGAAAATATCAGCTTCATAAATCAATATCAATATTTTTGATCAAATCTCTTGTGACGAAGTAAGTCCAATATGAAGACGATAAAATCATTTTCTATAACAATTCTAGTAGATCGTTTATTAAGATAAATATAATTACAAATATACATTTAAAAAACAAGTTTTTATTTTGATAATCTAGGATGGGTGATTAAAAAAGATATAAAGCTTAGAATACAGAAAAACAAACCAAAAAGGATATAACGAAATGAGATAGTTAATAAAGAGGGTGATTAACCCAAGGTAGATATAATTTACGCTTTACTCATTTATATTGGATTTTAGAACATACATAGAATATTCAAAGAAATTATGTCGACATCATCAATTTAATAAAAAAAATAAATACGAAAGTACACGAATTAATCAAATAATTTGAATAAGGTTGATCCATGTTTGTTTAGTGGTACTTGATTAAGTGCAATTGATTCTGTTCACACGCAAAGCGCCGAATGATGCTATGAATGCGAATCTACCTGCTTATACAGAACAGATTCTTGTGTATCAAATTTCGCATGTGGCGACCCAAGAGGTAACTGAAACAATGTGGATTTTTACAAAGCATCTCCACCTGCATGGTACTGCATGTTAATGGTCACTTTCAAAACGACACTTAACGATTGTGTTTGATATGCATAATCAAATTTAAAGTTGACCTAGGTTGAATTATAGCACGTGAGACAATTATAAAATATATTAAGTATAGAATAATCTATAGTCTCAGGCGTAACGGCCCCTTGGCCTATATAATGCTCACCTGGGGCCCCTTTCACAAAATGTTGAAGGACTACGACAATAAAATATCGTACGAAAGTTTTTGTGAAAGTGGCCCGTGGTCCCTGTACATTGTACATTTTATTATTGTCGCGCGTGCGATAATTCTACCCAGGTCAGGTTTGAATCTAGTTGACTTTGTAATTCTACCTGTACAAAATAAGGCAAGGACAACCTACGAATTTTAATTGGGCAGTTTGTTTGTTTGTTTCCACGTTTGAGCTAGTCTAATACTCTTGACGATTTTGAACATGGGCAGGTGAAATTAATTAACACCTACTTTTTAGCAAAGCGCTAATTGCCTGCTGACAATGACAGCGTCCTGATGGTAAGGCCAGACATTCAGTTCTTATAGACGTCAACCTGTGAAGGACTCGACTAACCTTAATTAAAATACCGTGTGAATGAAATTAAATCCCGACAGAACAAGCGTGAAGGTGCATGCTAAACAGTATCAGTTTTGTTATTCGATCGATTTCATAAACATATATGATGTATAAAGCGTAAAAAAAGCATAAAAGCAAACAAATACTTGGTTGTGGATTTTCTGGGTTCCGGTTCTGATCAGTTTTCCTACCAAAGTAAAGCTGGCCAATGGTCTGTAATTGGGACATATTGGTCTAACATCGGAAAAGGAACAATAAATACACCACTATCCATCCAAGCTCCAAACTCGGACTTCTCATACATTAGCTCGATAGGACTACTACAAATTTGACTTGAAACTTTCATATTATATTTTAAAATTTGATATGTCTGATTGAAGGAGCCTGATATTTCGAACAGCGTCGTGCAAAGTAATTTTGCCGGCTCAATTATCATATGGTACGTGGAAACTTGACGGATTACAAATTATTTCGAGTTCGGTGTTTTTCATTGTAAGTAATTACTATAACATTTGGAATAAACAAGTACTAGTTTCATGTGGATAACAACTTATTCATTCTTTGACCATGACGTTTCAATCTCATTTGTTATGCACAATTTATTTTACGAAACCATCTTGTGTAACTTACCAATTAGAGTGACCTCCCCTAGCGAAGCTCTTCTGCATTTACCTGTGACCTCTTTGTTGTGTTTATTGGCGTTGGGAGGGAGTAACGGTAGGTGCGTGTATTGAAATGAAATGTGCTGTTGAATAATTTTCTGGTGTTGAAATAAGATTTTTAGAGGAAAATCGAACAATGTTTTCTTCATGGCGCGTAGCAATGCAACAGAAGTTTTTACCAAAAAGAATAGCAAACTTGAAGTATTTCTCAAAAAAGCGTTGCTCGAGAGGACATTCGATCGCATTCGTGGATACGAGTCTTGCATAGAAAACAAAGCCTTCAAATATATCATTCTTGGAGACGAATGGATTTACTTGACGGAAAATCCAGCGAAGACAATACAACAGTCAGTATGGCTTGGAGATGTCATTTCTGTGGATTTGGTAAGAACTGTGTCAATCATTATGTAAGTGCCAGTAAAGACTCTCCTATTGACGTTAATGTCAAAAATTATTAAATATCATAGGAGAGTCACTACTGGCACTATGATTATGCAAGACAGACAAAAATTAATTTGCATAAAAAAATAATTGAATAATAAAAAAGATTAATATATGATCTACTAAATTTAATCACTCCGCAATGTGACTATGTATGATTTTGCGTGTTCAGGTTGTATCGTTTGATTTTTGTGTAAATTTCCAATTTCTTCTAAGTTCTTAAGTTTGCTTTTTCCAAAATGTTGATATTGATTATACCTGCAGTGAAAAGAATAAACGAACACACATATCTTGGATATGGTTTGGGATATATGTTAATGGGCATATTTTCCCATAATCACAACACAATCATCTCTAAAAAATTTGAAAATAAACTATCATAGCAAACAAAAATGACAACAAAAATGCTTCTGAATTATGTTATTTTGTTCTAAACTCATTCAACACCATATTATTATGAAGATAAGTACAAATGTGTAGGCCCCTACTCACTGATCTGTAATGAATGTTTATTCTAAATTTTCTGCCTCTGCTCAATCTGTTGACACAGCCAATTTTGAATTTCACCCTTATCATGGCTACATATTGATTGCAATATTTATTATCCGACAAGTAAGGCATATAGCAAAAGTACAAATATTAAAAACTTTGGAAACGGACAATCTGATTTCAGGATTGTTTTTTTTTTCACAATAACTTTGAGTTTCTTGTGTTATTTTTTCAACAGGTGAATGACTATCCAGAGTTTTTGAGTGGCGAGGAGCGAGAAAATTCACAGCATTTAGCTGTTAGATTTTTAACGACTACTTCAAGACGTCAAACATTCTGGAAATCAAGACGGCTAACAAATGGCTCGCTGCATGAAAATGATCGTTCCAACACTTCGACTCCACAAGGCAGTTTGTCGGAGGATTATGGCTACATCACACAGAGTATGTCTAGCTTGTATGCTGGAGGAAGTAGGCCTAGTAGTCAAAACTCACTAAGAGATAAAATAAACTTCTCAAAAAAGCCAAAGAAAGGCGTGAATGCCTCTGGTGATAATGCTGATGATATTAAAAGTCACCGCGGTACCATAGATGAGGAGAGACTTGAAGACATAGAGGAATGTGACCTGTTTGACAGGTCGTATGATGGATCTGTGTCAGCGAGGGCTGGTCAACCTCTCGCAGATAGCAATGAAAGATATGTGAAAAATAAGTTTCGCCAATCATCAAATGTGAATGGCCAAAATAAATCTCAACTGAAATGTCCTGAAATTATCACAACACAACCAGCGCCGACTTCCGCTAAAGTTAGGTCAAATAATTTTTCAAAAAATGGAGAAGAAACAAACTGCTGTCTACAGGGATGGTGCAGGAGTCGGTCAAAGTCACCCTCTCCCCCATTTATATCCAGTGCATCAAATAAAACAAGGTTAAAGAGAAACTCTATAGGCCCTGTGACATCCAGTGAACTAGAATTTGAACTTAACAAAGATGAATTAGCTAACAGGGATGATATTTCGGAAATCATTGAAGTGCCTAATATTAGATCTATTCTTAGTCCACGCGTATCAAGCGATCATTTGTCACCGCGAGCAACACCGTTATCCTCCTCCCGACTCTCCACTCCTCTCCTCAGATCAAGAACAACAACACCACAAGGGGATATCAGTCAAGACGGCAGAAGGTAATGTCAGCTGCAGTGCCCTTTTTGGTGTTTTTTTGTTATTAAATGATTAAATTGTTAAACATAAGCTACATCAATTCAAATTAAAAGCTTCAAGAAATAGAAAATCCATTTTGTATTAATATTGTATGAGACTGATTTATGCCTGATTAAACGAGGAAACATCATCATGGCTTTGGTTGTTTTAAACCATATTTATGAACCAAACAGGTCCAAGCCTTGATAGATGTCAAATTAACTCAAAAGTGAATATTTTTCTGATAAAATAAAATATTTTCTGCCTGAAAATGGTAAATATAGAATAATTATATATTGGCGCCGAAATTGAATATTTATTTTAATCTAAAAGCAACTGAATGTCCTGTAGGTCTATGTGACTTCTATCAAACTGTGTTGGGTTCAAGGCAATATCGTTTGATTAAAAATTAATAAAGCAAGTTTTCGAATGGGTTCAGTGATAGGTTAGATAGCCCGATCTTTATCAAGTTTCATGTCGAAGGCTGTCACTCTATGCTCACAGTCTCAGTCAAACATATTTTTTGTTGCACCTTGGGATTGCTACAAACACATTTGAAATTCATACTTGGTTAGGCAATATAGGATAGAAAAATGTAAAACCCAAAATGCTATATCATACATGTAGGAACATGTAGGAACATGTATGTATGCCTTTCAAATTTTGTCAAATGTAAGACTTTTAGTTTCAGTTTTGTTTAAATTCCAAGTAAGGTCTTAGGATGAATGAGGGGCCCACGCCGTGGCTCAGTGGTTAGCGCGTCTGACTGCAGATTCTCCTTTGATGTACTGCACGGGCTCGAGTGGACCTGAGGTATATGAGGGAGTCACAAGAGGTGACTTTGGCAATTGCGGGGGCGTTTTTTTACGAGGTTTCCTCCCGGTTTTCCGCCATAATGAGTAGAGCAGATTAAGAAGTGGAGAATTCGCGTCATATAAATGAAATACCTTTGAGTACGACGTTAAACACCAATCAAACAAACAAACAAACGATGAATGAGTACAGTGATACTTGTCTAAGCCGACACCTTGGCTGACATCTTGTCTAAACTGACATCGTTTCTTGGTCCCCTTTATATCTTTTCTGTGTAGACATCTTGTCTAAATCGACTATTTTTCCTGGCCCGGTGGTGTATCGGTTTACACAAGTTTCAATGTATAAAAATTGACTATTTTCCCTGTTCCCGTGATGTATGGGTTTCATTATATAAAACAGTTGTGTTATGTATTTATTTTATTTGAGTGCTGTTTTGTAATTCTTTTGTTTGCTTTCACTTTCAGTTCACGTGGTGGAGACTTGGTTTCAATGAATGGAGATAGTAGTGTAATGTTGGGGGAAAAGCGTGTGGCTGTTCTTAACATTTACCTCTTATCCCGCTCCTCACCCATGCTCATGTTAATCAGAAGTGCCTGCAATAACTTCATGATCGTAAGTTTTTGTCGGTCTTTGCATTTTGAGCTACTCTAATTCTTTTAACCTTTTCACCCCCTGAGATTTTTCCAACAATAAGACTTTCAGTCAGTCTAATTTGTTAAATCTCAGGCACAGAGGCTAATTAATAAGTTATACCGTAGGCTATTATATAATAATATATTGACTATTTATAATTGAATTACGCCCTGTCCCAAATTTGCTTGTGGTCTAATTTCATGTTACCTATTCCACTTAACACACTCATTCTCATAGGGAGTGAATTGGTTGAAGAATTAGTGTACATATGTAAGGCTGTTCATAAAAAATTGTGTTGGCTGTAACAGGTCTTTTAAAACTTAAAAGTTGAGTTGGTAGGTCGGTAGGTAGTTTCTTTTTAAATTTTTTATTTTTTTTTAATTACTCACCTGAACACCTCACATATTTCAAATTAAGAAATTTCTACCTGAACTCAAATTTAGGTCGACAAAACCCTGTAGTATTTCAAAATTGCTGAAGAATTTCAGTAGCTGAAATATACAAACTACTTTATGAGCTAACACAGAAAATTTTAGGGTTTGTCGGGTTAATGCAAGTTAATATTAGGTAATATTATGAGTTGTTGAGTGAGATAAATGCAGAGGAGTTACTCTTGATGCAATGATAAAAGGACGAGTGGTTTGGTGGGAGCCTCTTGTACCTTCATGCTCTCTGAGCTGAGGGGCATCTTGAGGGCCAGTTTGTTGTAGTGTCCTTCTGTGTTGCCGGCATTGCTCGGGATGATTTCCTAAAGGAAAATAACCTTAAAGTTCTTTCAATGTTAAGGTTGTCGTATACCATGTACATGTGTGTTTCCTCTGACTGTCTTTTATCTTGTTTAATTTGCCAATAACAAAAAAATAGTCAGAAGTTTGGACTTTTGTTAGACTGTTTCATAGAAATATCAAGTATTAATAGTATAAAATTATGTTAATTGTCTCAATCAAACAATCATAAAAGATTCACTGATAATAAGTGGATAATTATTGTGGATACTTATTATAAGTAGAAATGTTCTCTTTTTCCTATTCTATTGATTTATTTTTGTTGTGATTTAAAAGAATGACATTTGTTGGATGAAATTACAGATAAGGCCATCATATCTATGAAAAAACTATCATACGTACCATGTTCGTTTTATCCACTTTTTGGCTTAAATTTGGTCTTGGGGTATAATCTTATATATATCTTTATATACATCTTGAGGACTTACAGAGGGAAAAGTTTAACCTGCCCTCATCTTGACAATGCCGAAGTGTGCAGTGTTTGGCTGTAAAGACAGAGGCCTCACACTACAAGTAGAGACAATCTGACATGTATTGATGTTTCCGCTGAGTTAAACATGTTGGATTCATTAGTTGTCTATCTTACACTTTCAACTAGATTTGTAAAGTTAGTGTGCCCTGATTCAAAGAAACTTTAGCACAATTGTCACTCTGTTGATCACATTCTCTGGGTATGGGTAATGGTTAATCATAAACTGTGTTCTCTTCCTTTTATAATAAAACTAGCAGAGTCGATTGAACATGGCTAAAATAATGATTGTTTGTGATTATTTCAGAGAGCCAAATTAGCAAACTAGCAGAGATGATTGAACATTGATAAAATAATGATTATTTGTTATTACTTTTTCCAGAGAGCCAAATAAGCAAACTAGCAGAGACTTTTGAACATTGATAAAATAATGATTATTTGTTATTACTTTTTCCAGAGAGCCAAATAAGCAAACTAGCAGAGACTTTTGAACATTGATAAAATAATGATTATTTGTTATTACTTTTTCCAGAGAGCCAAATAAGCAAACTAGCAGAGACTTTT
>JAVFBZ010153196.1:0-11285 GCA_032466195.1 Katharina tunicata
AAGTTATTGTACGTACATGTAGGTTCACAGGGAAACGGCGACTCAAAGTCGACAGATAATTTAAATACCCTTGAGTATGTCAGTGAACACCAATCAAATAAATAAATACACACAGATAAACTGTGGTCAAGAACACGTGTGGTATAAAAAAGACAACTGCAACAGGACCCTTAAACACATTATTATGAGATTTAAGTTGACATTCGCAATATTGTTTGCTGTTACACTTTACTTAGATGTTCAGGTTGTCAATTCAACTATGAATGATGTAATATGCTACCATTTTCGTCCCGAAAAGCTGCATTCGATCCCTGCAAGAAATTGTATTCTAATTGGCTTCACGACGAATCATGATTAAGGAACCGTCGCTGTTTCTACTAAGTCAATAAACATATTTGTGTCTGTTTACGAGACCATTTGTCATAACCTTTCCTGAAAGAGTAAGCACAGCATATAAGCGACAGATGTGGTGGCTGTGAAGTTAATTAAAATGGACAACCTGTCATCCGCTGCTATTTCATTCAGCGTATTAGGTTCACGTGTCAGACTAGATATCAACGAACAATCTGTGGTCATAAGTGCTCTTCTTCGGAAATGTGTTGACTTCTAGTTATAAAACCAAGGGACAATACATTTAGATTCAATGAACGGCATGTGAACACAATCTGTACATTTTTTTAATTTTAAGATCTGTTTAAGGGTTCATATTACATTTTAATAGGTTCGTCAAATATTTTATTGACACTTTGTTCACCATTTGATGAATCCACAACTGTTGATAAGAAAATATTGTTACAGGTGGACTGTATGTCTGATTTTAAGATAAATAATGTTTTTTCTTGTAATTGTTACAAAAGAAAGCTGCAGAGAAAACTGATTTTACAGGACTAATTTATATCACTCAAAAAGTGCTCATAAAAATCCTTCAGACGAATTGCGTGTCGCCATAATAGATGAAACTATTTTTGTATCAACTTAATTAGAGATGTTTGGTGAATCAATCTAAATGTTCTGTCGGTGCCAACTGCCCGAGATTGTTTTCACACTTTTATAATTGGGAACTGGATCACTTACGTCTAAGTCGCATTTAACTCTCATACGTAGGCCGTTTCACAATAGCTTCAGAATGTTGCACACATGTAGCTAATATGACGTCCAGTGCTAACAACATCGAAATTCCTGATCTGTTACTTAGATCAACACTCAAAAGATATCTGCTTTAAGAAAAGTAAGAAAATCAACAACAACATTTACAGCATATTAATGAGTGGCATAACATTTTGATAATCTTGAAATAAATCAATGAAAAGGCTACAGTAACACATTTTATATTATACAATAGGCTACAGTGTTTAACAAAATGCCTTTTCATTTATCAGATGAAGGTCATGATTTCAAAATAAATCAATCGTTTTTTTCATTTTTAGGAGGATATATAATGTTTATAATTTAGTTAACAATATGTTCATCAAGAATGAATCTGTATTTCAAGAACAATATTCAAGAACCTGTCTTCTGCATAACGAGATATTAAATATAAGCTTAAGAATATTGGCGTTTTCTCAATCCAAATGAAAACCTTGTCCTCGAAAGCAGTTTAGTTTTGTTGCTATAGCAGCATGATACACTACCTAAACCCAATGTGTTTTTAAAAAGCAACAATGGATAAAATCCCATTGCTGTGTCGTTTGTTTTTATATACTGTTAACATAACCTTTTATCGTCTGGCTATCTGTAGGGATCTGCAAATTGCCAATGAATCAGCATATGGATTCATTTTTATAAGTTGATTTATTAAATTTGTATTGAATAACTATGAAGGATAGTCAGGAGTCATCATATTAATGCACATACATGTATAACATGTTTTAAACAATGACGGTTTTCGTAGACAAATTGCCAATTGTTTAAAGGCAGTATGTTTCCATCTTACATTCATGCTGTCATACCTAGCAATGGACGAACATTATATTTCCAACGGAGCTAATACTTGAAGAGACTCTACATTATTTTGTTGTGTTTGAGTTGCTGCCCATTTCTGGAATACACTGCTTCGTACTCAATGCTATCTCTATTATATGGCAACTTTGCTTTACTGACTTATAGTGCAAAATCTGAAGGAAACCTCGCAGCAACAAAAAACACCCCGCGATCTCGGCAGCCAACAGAAACCTTTGCACATGTACAATCAATAATTATATCATATAGGTTTACAAGGAGATCCGAAAATACCGGGGTATAGTGATGGGAACTCAGCGGTCCAAGGTAAACTCAACGTTATTAAATGTATTATTGAGAGGGCTGTCGGTTCCTGTGAGATATGGTCATTAAATTCACCGAATTCAAGTTATGAACCATACAAAAATATACACATATGTTATCAAATCTACACAGCAATTAATTTTCTAGTACAGAGGATCTTGGAATGCCCCTAATCCAAAACTGTAACAAAGTCGTGCTTACGGAGTTTAGGCGTATGACACAGCATTATAGTGTGTACATATCCCGTTCGTCTGTATCGATCAAACGCAGTCGGGTTTCCTATTGTTTATTTTCCGATGTCACATCAACAGGACAATACGTCCCAATAACATATCTTTGTTCAGCTTTATTGTGGGAGGACCACGAAAACCCACGAATCCTATTGAATTTAGGTACACTACTTCAAATTTGTACTGAATTTCAAAGACTATCTTCTGCGGTGTCTAACGCCACATGTAATATATTCTATCTAGTATTGGCTTGATGAACCTATAAACCAGCACAATTGTTACAGGGAGACATCCGTACAATATCTACCATCCAAACTTAACAGACGAGAAACGACAAGGCGGCAGTATGTGCACAGCTAAAAAACACTAACAGGTGTAACGGAAAATTAACCTGTTATTACTTGAGTAAATTAATCTAAATAATATCCAATCGTGAGGACATGAAACATTTGTTCCCGGTGAAACTTAAATCCCAAACACGATGAGGATTCCTGCACCATTAGCATCAGTCAGTTTATTGTTGTTTATTAGTTAGCCCAATATATGACATAATAGAAGGTCCTCACAAAAACGTCGTAAACAAAACAGGGTAGTCCAGATATTCCTTCCTATCAACATGAACAAAGAATATCCCAATTATGAATTCCTGGGTTAAATCTCTTGATTTCCACATAGTTACTCGAATGGGAACAAATTGTGTTTCAATGCAGTTGTACTTCCTATACTCCAGTAAATGAAAAGTTTCAGGTTGAAATGGTAAGCTTGGAATCATGCATACTAGTATTTAAATTGTCTGTTGCCGTAAGAATTTCACAGAATCCAGCCCATAACTGTTATACCAAAGACAATAATAAACACATTTCTCCACGTTAAAAATATTTTCCACAGAGCAGGAGTCACAGACACCTTGTTACCAGGAATACGCTATAATCTGTAAACTTTGCCACGCACTGCTTCGAATATCCGCCATTCATTCTGGTAATCCACATGTTTCAACGTTCATAACATCTTATGGATATTATTTGACTTTGATCCCAGGTAAACCGTATCCTAATGGCATAACACACCACCATGTGACAATCAGACGGGGTAAATTCCACTCTGTGCTGATAACGATATACACTACTACTGGATTTAGAAACTTCCAGGTAACAACTTATCATACCAAGATAAGTTGGTGGCACCGTAGGTTAAAATACCCAGGCAGCTGACGAAGGCTAACCCAGAATGTGACAGCTTACTGAGTCTCAACTTTATGCTGTGAATGAAACTGCACTCCATGCAGTGGCGTAGATTATTGGACACCACGTGCTGTTCGTGACACTACACGACATATAGCAGCGGTATTTTTGTTATTGCGTTGAAACAAATCTAAAGTTGCTGACCAGATAAAAGGATGCACATGTATTAATTAGTGCCATTCTCGGTACTACACGCTATGCATTGATGCACTTGGTTCTTGGGTGAATATCTCTTGGTGACTGATAGCCTGCAACAGGCTACGGTGGTTCAACGTAATGGCTTAAACACCACACTATATATAATTATTGACTTAGTTATTATTTCCTATTTATATTTTGAAGATAATTTCGTTATGTTCTAGGTCGACAGTATGAGGCTACCTGATAAATGCAGCAGCATGTTCACATTAACATTGCAGATCCCTAGGTACAATCTTGATATAATCCCATATTACAATACTCTTATAGCTCACTAGCGGCTATCACCCTGGGATGAATTTTCAATATAGGTGGTCCAATATGAATCGTACTGAGAATATGAGGCAGTAATATATCTATTTGCTTTATGGACACAATCACACAGTCCACACAGTTGCACTGCGAATTTATTACCCCCAGTTTTCAGACAGCTTCTGGTTTCGTTCTTTCGTCACTGTGCGACCTATCTGAGTAATGCGAGTTTAGCATATGATCACTCCTATTGCTTTCAGATCCTCGCCTGTTGAAAGAATACACTTTTCTCTTGCCTTTCTCTGCTTTTCCATTACACACTTTTTTCATTTCGTATTCTTGAAAATCCCCGTCCATTTTCAAACCTTTGTGCGAGACTGATTTATCGTCTTTGAGTTCTATCAGTGAATGTTGATTAACAGAAGAGTTCATATTATGACAGTGTCTTGACGAGCCTTTCCGTCTGTTCGACGCATGCGCTGTGCTACTAAATACCCATGACCGAGTAATAAGGTAGCTGTCTCTTCGTCTCATCTTGTGTCTGGCCCAAAGTTTCTTGAGCTCCATGTGTACCTGGATAATGAAATGAACAAATAAATGCTCATAAGTCGCAAAACCTGGAGGACAGATGAACACCATTTTTCACTGTCTTTGAATTCGGCTGATAAGACATTTGACCCATCTTATACCTACGCCATGCTTTCCTGGATGCAATGTGAACCTGCGCAAGAAAGTAATGGCGTAAGGTCAGTTCATATTATATAATGTGTTGTTTTTAAGTTACTTTATGTTGACGATATCTGGTTAGTCGAACTTTTATTTGCACGAACCTTACTCGTTAACAATAACATTTTATTCGGAGACTCAAATCTTAAAACTCTATATTAGAGAATACGAAAGGAGGCTAGCATATTTATATTTTTGTCTGATCTGCGTCTAGAGCTGTCAGATTTTCTTTAACTTAGTCTTATATGAACTGTATTCTCAATATTTTCTCCCCAACTTACCTCTTCGTTAAGGAAACAAAACAGAAGAGCCAGAAGAAAACCCTACAAGAAAAAGAAAAAAGTATGTTTGTATCTGTCATACGAAGGTAATGGGTACACGAATAAAGACGGCTTTAAGAAAACTTTGACATATTTTTTTTAGATTGTGGAACATTTTACAGCCTTAATTTTAAATGTATTGTAGATATAGAAGCGTTTGTTGTACTGTGTCTTCGTTGCTTCGTTGTTGTTCTTAAAATAACCTGTATGAACAATATTATTGCCTACAGAGAATGCAAATGAACATTTTTTTGATTTACATGTATATTTTTTAATTCCCGCGTCAACTTACGCAAATCGCGAAGTGTGGAAATACGTATTGTGTAGTATGAGAGGCTAGATTCGTCAAATAGCCTATTTGCTATTAGAGTAAGGGTTATTGTTGGATAATTATGGACGTCGGATTGTTTCAAGAAGATTGATCGAAACCTGTTTGGGAGTAGATGGGTATGCTAGAAGAATTTATGAGCGATGACTAGGAAGGAGGAAAGATTTTAAGAAATGTGAACAAGGGAGATGTTTGTTCTAGTTTTTTGTTTACGCAAACAATTCGAACAGTACGCTGTTGAAGAATAACTGAGGATTTTAGGTGAGTTGAATACGTATTTCCCCAGAAGGCGATAGCGTTAGAGAGGTACAGATATATTAAAGAATAATAGAGCATAAGTAAGGTCTTTTGTTAATAGATGATTTTAGGTGGTTAATGAGGCCATTATCCCTAGATAAGTTCTTAGAGATGAAACGTATGTGTGATTTCCAGCACAGAGTTTTGTTAAAGATAAATTTGAAGTCATTAACTGACGACATTTCTAGGCCTCGGAGTAAAATAGGAGGGACATACGATAATTTCCTGCTAGATTTCACAGCATGCATTTAGTTTTTTCGATATTTAAAGACAGTCTGTTGAAGTTCAGACATTGCTGGATTTTTTCTAATCTCTGTGGTCATTTCAAGGTATCATCAGCTAACATAATAAAATTAAGGACGTTGGAAGAATTAGTGATGCCATCCATGTACACCAAGAAGAGAAGTGGGCCTAGTTTAGAGCCCTAAGAATCTCCATGAATAATTCTGGAAGATGAAGACAGAGAGTTATTAAAGTTAACAACATGGTAGCGATTGAAAATATAGCTGTGAAACCAGCAGTTTGATGTTGAACGAAAGCCGTAAGGTCCAGCTTAGTGGGATAGAATGATTTACGGTATCAAATGCCTTTGATAGGTCCAGAAAGTAACTAAAGAAGGAAGTTTCGTGTCATTTGACGACAGAATTGTCTTCCATAAATTATGTCATGTTCCCCACAGTTTTCTGAAGTATCTTGCTAACACTGGCTCAAAACATAAAAGGGTCGATTGTTTCCAAATTTGTGCTCACTGCCAGACTTGAAGATTGGAGGAATTTTTGCATGTTTTAAGCAATAAGGAACAATTCCAGTAGAAAAGGATACGTTCAAAATATGAGTGAGGGGATAAGAAATAGAACATGAGACAACAGAGGAACTTTACAGGTGTTAGGACATGGATTATCAAGACAATCAGTAAAATGTACCGAAATCTGAGAAATTTCAGACTCAAGTTCCGTGGCCACAGACCATCATTGACAGTAAAATGTTTTTAAACTGAGTTCGTTGGGCTGTGGCGACTAATGAGCTCATTTAAAATTGTCCATGTTTATATCATTGTTTTGGTCATTAAAGTTTCTTTCAAAATACAACTTGTTTGATTGTTTGAGCAAGCTGTCCAAGTATATACGCAAAAGAGTGGGCATATCTTGTAAATACCAGACAATGGTGACATGAAATGATTTGAGACGTCATCACCTTTAATGACGTCATTCCAATCTACAATTCTATTTCAATCCGCTCTTTCAAAGCCAAATTCTGATTGCAGAACTTGATACGGCGTGTAAAGGAAGTAGCTGGCTGAAAGGTATAGGATTGATCAAAAATAAAGAAAATAAGGAAACTGAAAAGAATAATCCACAGCAAGTTATGTTTGTTTGTTTAATTGGTGTATAACGTCGTTCTCAATAGTATTTCATCTATATGACGACTTTGCGGGTGTATGAGGAAAACCCGGGAGGAAACCTCGTAAAAACCACCTAGTGAACTCCGCAGCCACCAGAAACAGCAAGTTATGTTCATGGAAAGTACCCAATATATAATCTAATGTGGTGATAAAGATGAAATCGACCTCAGACCACCGCATATGTTTTGTTTTTTGTTTTTCTTAATATCCCGCCCCGTTCATGTCAGTCTTCCCCAAACGAGGCAACCACGGCCGTTTATCTCTCTGGCTGACCACTTACTTGAAAAGAGTTGATGAACATTTCAGCATAAAGGTAGGGTATTTCTGTTTCTTGGGGGAGTTTAGTAGGCAAAACCACGAATACGATATATATCACACCAAATAATGGTATCAAAACCAATGTAAACTTGGCCAGCTTTCTGTCAAAATGAATAAATAAAAGTATTATTAAAATTATAACAACATAAAAAAAACAAAGCATCAGCTATGCGTCTTTTCACGTCTGTTCTAGCTGTTTTCACGTCAGTTGCTTTTTTTTAGCAATCTGATGTTTCCAAGTGAGTTTTACCCACGGGTTCTTTTCAACAAATTAGAAACGTTTTATTCGTATGTTTGGATGCAGTCCCTTATGTCTGATACTACGTTTGTCTGGCACATAATATTAGCGACTATAGTCGATTTACACAAACAAAATGAGACACATAATAAGGTATTTGAGTGTTTAATCTAATTATTTTTTCAAATGCGGTACATTATTTTGCAATAAAACGCGACGAATATTCCCTTTCAGCGCGTTTAGTTGAACTGGAATTGTCGCTGGTAAAACGTATCAGAACTACTTGTATATAGTGTGGGAAAATTCCCATTGTTATATGTTTTGTATTTGATTGTTGGATACTTACATGTATTTATTTGGCTTCATTAATCGAGTAAACTGAAACTTACCTGTATCGGTTCTCGTCCTGTCGATGGGAGGCTCGTATTGTGAGTATTCGCACTATGTCCAGGAAAAATCCAAAATTTATCTGAAAAGTTAAAAACGAATCGAGTGTTTTATATCAAGGAGTGTACGTTCTGTTTTGCTTACCTCCACACAGACTATTAAACAAAAAATCAATTGATTCATCCACGGACAGAATTACCAGTTTTCCGAATAGTATTTCATTTTGTGGGGCTTTTTTAAATATAGATAACGACAGTAATTGATTTGATTTTCTTTCAATAATAATAATAATACTTATCATAATCATAACAATAAGCTTGACAGTAATCATCAATAATTATAATAACATGATAAATGGACCATATCATCACTGTGAGCTATAGGTCACGTGAACAAGTATATCGTCCAATCTATTCATTTACATTTAGCTACTCTGCAAGTTTAAAATATAATCTATTCGGCAACCCTAGGCCTTTTGTTATAACTATGTAACAATGGCATGGTATGGACCCGATTTATAAATTTAAAAATCACGCATTATGCATTGTCGATTTTAAATTTATAAAGACTTCCAGATTCTGGTAATGTTTTGTATAAAATATTTTTGTTACTTTGCTAAAATGACACAACTAACAGGGAAACCCATTGAGTACGCAATGTTATTAACGATCTTTGTATGAGTTATACAGCATCAGCACCATATTCATTACTGGAATATTTACAATTTATACAGAACGTCGAATTAAACCCTAGATATTACGTTCTATAACAAATGTCAATTTATACATATCAAATCGCAATTCTGCATTTCCTGCATCATACCCTGTCTTGTGCCTTGTTCATGTAGATTAAAGGCGGCAAGCTCACCAACAGTATTGGTAGCATCACTTACCACGATTGTGGCAACGATCGGTCCTTTCATTATCCAAAAGTAGCTAGGAACAGTGTGCATATTCCAGCACCTGTAACGAAAAATAAAATACAGGACAGGTAGCACGTTGGCTACATATATAATAAACAAGGTCGATCATAGACTTGCAATATATAATATATTAATGTATAGTACTTATTCGACCGTGTCTATAGTTTTCCCATGATGGTGAACATAATTTGCGACCACCATGTTAGGGGTGGCCAAGAGTGGCTACCACATTTTACTTGGTCGCCTCCAAATAATGTGATCGCCAATGACTTGGTGGACATCGATAGACGAAAAAATACTCTGACTGGCTATCAATGGTTACTGGTTACATGTGAACAAACAAGTGACTAAGCTAAAGGTGAAGTCACACCATGAAATTTGTAGTCGGCCATTCACAGCACTGTTAATAAGGGGAATCCCCTGAAGTCGGTACTACAAATCGAATCGTGAATGCACATTAAAGAACAATATAAAAAAAATTGATAATGTACTTACAAAGTATCGTCCAGCATAAGTCGAACCACCACCCAAGGTGAGACAAACAGCAAGGGCGTCACTGGAGAACAGATAAACGATACGCTTTCATGACTGTGCCATGTATAGATACTCCCAGAAAACAACGAGAGAAACTCCGAACATTGAAGCCATTTTATATTAGCATCTATATTTCCGCTTGATGCAAGCATGATTTGTTTGTTTGATTGGGATTTTACGCCGTACTGAAGGTTATTTTACTTATATGACGGCGTGCCAGCACAATCGGCGAAGGAAACCACCATAAACGACGCAGGTAACATGCAATACGGCTACTATGAAACACTGTTTGTTACTGAGAGCTTGCCCGTGTTCAAATAAAGTTTATTATTATTCTTATTATTATTATAATAATACAGGAAATAACATTTACGTAACATTAACAAAACAAGACACAACAACAAATCGGTATCCTGTGCCCCTAGCTCAGAAAGCACCAGGGTACAGGGGACTGCCACCCAACCACCCGCGATACATGTATGAAGCCACCACCAGGAGACTAATGGCGGCTTCATAACAAGTTAAAATATGAACACTAATGCAAAATGGCTTCAATATTCAGAGTTTCTCTCATCGTTTTCTGTGCATATATACTCTTAATTTTTCTGTTTATACTTATTGTTGAACGGCAGTCTAATTTTTAAAATAGGTTTTCTTTTTGTTTTATGGACTAAATATCCCATATGTTCGTTTGCCCGACTACTATAGATCCGTTGTAGCATTGACAAGTAAGCTTACATTGTTTTTAGCAAAATAGTATTATTGGCATATTGTTTTAAGCTCATATGTTGGATATGTTAAATCAATCAAAAAGGGACTTCTTAGCTTCTACACGTGAACACAAAACGTAATCGTAAACCTTTTTCGAAACTCTGCAAATTGTGCTCATTTTATTTAACAATATCATTTACTTCGACAAAAAAGGTCCAGGGATTTCAAACCTGACGCCAAAAATTGTCACCCTGTTGCCCGTTTGTTCAGAAATCACGTAGTCACCGTTAGCTCTTGACAAAAATCCGCCAAATTTTTTACATTATTGTCCATGCGGGGAATATATGTTGCTACATTTTGTTTAGCATTCAAGACTGTACCTGTTATGTATGTTGTTATTTAGCAAGCCATCGACTTGTCACATGATATAATTGTATGTCTCCCAGAAAGGATGGTTGTCATGTGACAGGATTGTTGCTTGTGTATTCATCATACACAATTAAGGTCAGTTGCATGTGGACTTGCAATTATACAGACCAACAATTCTATTTTTAAAACAGAGATAATACGATATCTGCTATTATAGATACGTGTTGTATATTCGTCATCAGTTGCGTTATTTCGTGTTTCCAACCATCAATTCTTCGCTCCGCTTCGATCAATCTTAATCATTTTCATTAATATTGACGCATTTTCTCATAGACTGAAAAGAATCAAAGTTGAAAACTACACCGGTAATTAGCTAACGTCATGCGCAGGAGTGGTTGTTCATCGTGAACGTTGGTAGTTATTTATGTCCACGGTTGTTTTTGTTATTGGTTCCTACATAGGACGCCACAGAAATATAAGTTAATTGTCATGGTCTGTGTGATGTAGGTAGATTAAAATATGGCTTCTGATAACACCGCAGCTTTGAAAT